>JAQGBW010000366.1:0-45119 GCA_034698625.1 Julus scanicus | reverse complement strand
ATTATGTAATGTATGCATTATTTTAGCTGTACTTTAAACAATGTACTTCATTTATTTTTCTTGTAAACGACAATTTTTATAGTGTTCACAGACTTTTTTTGCCAACTGTAGATAGAATTTTTTATAATTTGGGCGATTTTCACACGTTTTTGGGGTATTTTTGAAAGAATTTTGGTGATTATTAACCTAAGTTTGACAGAATTTTAACAATTTAGACAGAATTTTGGCTAATAATTTAGTCAAAACTTTTGAAAATTTCCCAAAAATACAAAGTGTTAAAATGTTTACTGGATTTTGACATAATTTTAGCAATTTTGACACTTTTTGTTGGTATTTTTGAGGAATTTTAACACGTTTTTACTCAATATTAAGTATTTTTGCGCAAGTTTTGACTGAATTTTAGAATATTAGCCTAAATTTGGCAGGATTTTAACAAATAAAACAATTTGTTTATGTGATTTTTACAGAATAGAAACAATTAAGACGTAATTCTAGAAATTTAATGTAAATCTATTTTGGGAATATTTAAACAAATTTTTACAGGATTTTATTAAAAAAATTAGACGGGTTTAGAAATTTTATCAGAAATCAATTAGTGTCAGAATTTTTGCATTTTTAGCAGAATATTTCATGTTTTCTGGGATTTTTTAAGCAAGTTTTAACGGAATTTAACAATTTAATACTTTCATCACAATTTTTGAAAGTATGTACAAAATATTATTAATTTTTGGCAGAATTTTTTAAATTTATTAAAATTTTTTTTTGCAAAACTGTAGATAAATTTACAGAATATTTTTGTCAATTTTTAGTGTATTTTGACAATTTCGTTAAAAATGACGCGTATATTTTTGATTGAATTTGTAATAAATTTTTTAGTAAACTCATAAGTTCAAAATCCGATTAAAAATACAAAATTTTCACAGAAGTTTCTTCCAAATTTCTTGCAAATTTGGTGAAATTTTCGTAAAAAAGCAAAGGCCCGTGTAATTTGGTTAATTTAGTGGTAAAAATGTATTTTTGTGTTTGGGTGTGGTTATTTTTGGCACAAAACAGATTCACATTTGACATTTAATAAGCCTAATTAAACCCCTCCTCCTTTAATTCCATTTCGGTAGCCTTAGGGCCCTAAATGGAAAAAGCAAAGGGCCCTGGGACCCATTAAGGAACACGTTTCATTTAATTAAAAACTGTAGCTACAAATTAATGCTAAGGGAATAGTTCACGAGACAGTTGGGGCTTCTACTAGACACTGGTCCACGAGACAGTTTAATAGGGTTCAAAGGTGAACTTATGGGTCCTAGGTCTAGGACCCAAGTTCACACATTCGAAATTAACCCATCGATACAGTTAGCCGTACAGATGTATACATATCTTTCAAGACAGTGATTATGTCTCGTGTGATCAACTATCCTGATCAAGTACGAGAACTTTATTTGGACTTACAGGAACTCTATTGATCCAAAACCCTAACGATTAAGTACTTGAAGTCTATACTGGTCCTCTACAAGAGCCGATTGATCAAAAACTGATGAACAAGTACCAAAACCCTGATGGACCTTTACAAAAACCCTACTGATCGAGTACTTGAACTCTACAAGAGCCTATTGATCCAAAACCCTGCTCATCAAGTACCAGAACTTTATTGGGACTTTCCAGGAACCCTGTTGATCCAAAACTGTACTGATGAAGTACCAGAACCCTGTTGGACCTTTACAAAAACCTTACTGATCAAGTACTTGAACTCTACTGGACCTATGCAAGAGCCTATTGATTCAAAACTGCTGATCAAGTACCAGAACTCTACCGGACCTCTACAAGAACCTATTGGTCCAAAACTTTGCTAATCACGAAACCAAATTTTACTGATCTGGTATTAGAACTCTGCTGATCAAGTACCATCAACTTACTGATCTAGTACCAAAATACTTCTAATCAAGTACCTAAACTCTACTGCACCTTTACAAGAGCCCTATTGATCCAAAACCAAACTATAGCTGATCATGTACATGAACTCTACTGGCCCATTGGTCGAAAACTTTGCTGATCAAGAAACCAAATTTTACTCCAAAACCTTTACTGATCAAGTTTTTATAATCCTAGTGTTGCAAGACGGTAGTGCAGACAGTGTTCTGTCTTCTTCCAATGTCTTGACATTTGGAAATAAGATCGAAATGAAGGTGACTTTGAGAAAAGTTTTTGTTGCCAAAAAGCCAATATAATAAAATAAGAAAAAGATACAAATTTCTGCCAAAAAATCTCTATTTTGGAAGACAGACCAATTGGTCATGAATTTTACATTCGAATTGACTCAAAATATTCCTTTTGGCAAAGGGCCATTTGTGTGTTCTTTGGGTCCTTCGTGTTCCGCTGTCATCGCGATACGATTTATCGGACTTCAGAAAAATCACCGAGTTTCACTACTCTTACAGTTTTTGCAAAATTTAGAGAAAATTTATGGATTTTGCACGCTAATTTTAAGAAATTTGGAATATATTAACATTTCTGGAAATTTTTTTATGACGATATCATGTTTTTTTTTCTAATCTTTGTTTTATCAAAAATGGTACAAATAAACAGTTTTCTGGGACAGTTTTCGGCTTATCGCGAGACGAGCAATGTTTCGCGCAACGCGTTGCCGAGACAACGACAAGTCCGCTAATCACACATTTGGAAACCTTTTGCAACACAATTCTAAATAAGTCACGATAGGTGAGAACACGAAGAATAGGAACAAAAATAGTGTTTTGTTGTCGAAGAATTTCTCTAGTTGATTATACGCTATCCGATTCACGAATGAAATATCGAACTGTCTCCACGCTCGGAACTGTCGCGAACATGTTTGCAAAATGCTTTCAATGGAAATATTAAGTCACTCCTACTCTTTCCAAGTCACCACCATTTAGAATACCCGTATTGATAATTGTCCGCTACGACTCCTGCTACTGCTAAGCCACTCCCGCTTAGACTACCCATAAGCCGCTCTTGCGGTTTCCAAGCCGCTGCCGCTTAAGACTACTCTTAAGACACTCCTACTATTTTTAAGTCACCCCCAACCCGCTTGGGCTACCCTTAAGTCACTCCTACTCTTTCAAAGTCACCACCGCTTAAACTACCCGTATTGATAATAGTCTGCTACAACTCCTACTGCTGCTAAGCCACTCCCGTTTAGACTACCCGAAAGCCACCCTCGCGATTTCCAAGCCGCTCTCGTTTAAGAACTACTCTTAAGACCCTCCTACTATTTTTAAGTCACTTACTTTTTTCAAGCCGCCGGTATAAACTACCCGTATTAACAGTTGTCCGCTACAACTCCTGCTACTGCTAAGCCACACCCGCCGAGGTTACCCGTAAGCCGCCCTTGCAGTTTCCAAGCCACTGCCGCTTAAGACTACTCCCAAGACACTCCTACTATTTTAAGCCACTCTTTTTTCCAAGTCGTCACCGGTTAGAATACCCGTACGCTGCAACTCTTCTACTGCTAAGCCACTCCCGCTCAGACTACCCGCAAGCCGCCCTTGCGATTTCCAAGCGGCTGCCACTTAAGATTACTCTCAAGGCACTCCTACTATATTTAAGTCACCCCCATCTTGCTTGGGCTACCCTTAACTCACTTCTATTTTCAAGTCACCACTGCTTAGACTACCCGTATTAACAATTGTCCGCTACGACTCCTGCTACTGCTAAGTCACTCCCGCTTAGGTTACCCGCAAGCCAGTCTCGCTTAAGACTAACCATAAAACACTCCTACTATTTTTAAGTCACTCCTACTTTTTCCAAGTCACCACCCCTTAGACTACCCGTAAGCTACTGTTAGTATCAATAATTCACCTTATTTAATTTTAACCGCCTTTCATCACACCGGGAAGCTAGTACGAGGAGATCGTACCACAACCGCCTAACCACTCCTACTGCTGCTAAACCACTCCCACTCCTACTACTAAGCGACCAAGACTGACCGATGCACAGTCGAAGGCCCTAGTTTTGCGAGTAACCACTTTCAGGTTCCATCGTCCTGTAAATTGTTTTATTTTTCGAGATTTCTGTTTCTTCCAACTCATGCTTTTGAGTTTTTTTATGTCTTCGAGATGGAAAAACTGTTCGGCAGTAAACTTATTTTTGGAACGCTTCTCCGCGTTGTTTCCGGTAATAAAATGGAATCCGGTCGTGGTATTTTTTGAGAACGTAACGCAACTGAGATCCGATGCCTAAAGTGCGGTATTTGTATCAATTTGTATTTATGTTGGATTTTTTGTATTTTTTTAGGAAAAAGGGTTCAGGAGGTGATTTGCATCGTGGTGTGCGTCTTACTCACGGCCTTCAATTTTTACCATTTGTGTCTCCATTTCCAAGTGCAGAACTGGACCACCATCGTATTTGCAGCGGGTAAACACACTGTCTTCACCACTGTCTTGACCTTTGTCTTTTTTCAGGATTGACCCGCTATCTCTCGTGGCCCTTTTTAGTCTCGGTTACCGATAAGACCCGTAAATCCTGCCCGATCAAACTACCTTAGCCACTGTCGCAACCACCGCTTAATAACTATTTCAACCGCTGTCTTGATCAGTCTTGACCACTGTCTTATTTTATCCAACCGTAATAACTATTTTAACCGCTGTCTTCGTAAGTTTTGACCGCTGTCTTTTTTATCCAACTGTAATAACTATTTTAACCGCTATCTTCGCACGGCTTGACCACTGTCTTATTTTATCCAACCGCTTAAAAACTATTTTAACCGCTGTCTTCATAAGTCTTGACCGCCGTCTTATTTTATCTAACCGCTAAATAACTATTTTAACCGCTATCTTCACCAGTCTTAACCGCAGCCTTATTTTATCCAACCGCTAAATAACTATTTTATCCGCTGTCTTCGTACAGCTTGACCACCGTGTAATTTTATCCAACCGCTAAATAACTATTTTAACCGCTGACCTGTCTTCGTACAGCTTGACCGCAGTCTTATTTTATCCAACCGCTTAGTAACTATTTTATCCGCTGTCTTCATACGTCTTGACCGCAGTCTTATTTTATCCAACAGCTTAAAAACTATTTTAACCGCCATCTTCACCAGTCTTAACCGCTGTCTTATTTTATCCAACCGCTAAATAACTATTTTAACCGCTGTCTTTGTACAGCTTGACCACCGTCTAATTTTATCCAACAGCTTAATAACTATTTTAACCGCTATCTTCACCAGTCTTGACCGCAACCTTATTTTATCCAACCGCTAAATAACTATTTTAACCGCTGTCTTCGTACAGCTTGACCACAGTCTTATTTTATCCAACCGCTTAGTAACTATTTTATCCGCTGTCTTCATACGTCTTGACCGCTGTCTTATTTTATCCAACCGCTAAATAACTATTTTAACCGCTGTCTTAATAAGTCTTATCCACCCGTTAATCACAGTTCTCAAAGATTCGCAATTTTTAAATAGCTTTTTAGTTTTTTCTTAAAATTTCCTCGTTTAATGTCTCGCGGAACGAGGTATCCGTTGAAAGTATCCGTAATTGCGTGCCGCTGCTTTTCGACAGGAGGAAATTTTGCTGACACGACGTCTTTTTCTCCGATAACGGTCGATTGATTTGATCCTCGGTTTGATGAAACGCGAACTTCACCTTGACAGGTATCGGAACATCAACAAGTGTTCTTTACGAGTCACGGAATGCGCGGGTCAGGTGTTCGGTGCCATCGTCGTCATCATCATCCATCGATTCGCTAACTATCGATTTGTAGCGGATGCGGAGTCATTTAATTTAAGACGTCCGACATCACTTTTAACGCCTCGTTACACTCGCAGACCCGGAACACGGATCTCCCGGCACTGCCGTTGGAACAAAACCATAAGTAGCGGAACGTAAAGCGGTTTTATCCCCAAAATGGCACGAGTTTCCCTAAATTTCTTCTTTTATCCCGGTATAATCCCAAACTTTTCTCCTTTATCTCTGAAAAATGTTTCGTCTGAAACAAAAGTGCGGTTTATCCCCAAAATTTGGTTTTATCCCTCAAATTTCCAATTTCTTAACCCATTTTTTTTCTTATTGTAATATTGTTTGGTTTATCCCAAAAATTTATTGTTCATCCTAAAATTGTATTCCCAAAAGTTCCTCATGCTATCGCCAAGCTTACAATTTTATCCCGGAAATTTCTGATTGTTTCCAAAATGGTCAGTTTTATCCCTAAATTTGTCTCAGATTTAAATTGTCAGGTTTATTCCCAAATTTCCTAATTTATCCCTAGATTTTGCTATATTTTGGTTTATACCAAAAGTTTTTCTTTCAATCGTAGAGCCTGTAATTTTATCCCTAAAATTTCTTATTAATAAAAAAATGTATTCGTCTATCCCAAATTTTTCTTTTTCTTCACACATTTTGGTTTATCCCAATAATTTGTCGCAAAGTTCCCAGAAATTTCTGGATAATTCAAAAATTGTCTTTTATCCTGAAAATTTCTAATTAAAAAAATGTACTCGTATATCAAATTTCCTGTTTTGTCCTGAAACATTTTGGTTCATCCCAAAGAAAATTATAGTTTGCTCCCAGAAGTTTCAGTTTATTCCCAAAATTTTCTATCTTATCCACGAAAATTTTCAGTTAAAAAAAATTGTATTTTTTTATCCCAAATTTCCGGTTTTGTCCTTAAACATTTTGGTTCATCCCAAAAATTTATATTTTGCTCCCAGAAATTTCAGTTTAATCCCAAAATTTTCTTTTATCCCGAAAATTTTCTCCTTGATCCCAAATTTCCTGTTTTGTCATCAAATATTTTGTTGGTTCATCCCAACATTTTTTTTATTTTGCTCCCAAAAATTTCAGTTTAATCCCCAAATTTTCTTTTATCCAAAATTTTTCAGATAATACAAATTTGTATTCTTTTATCCAAAATTTCCTATTTTATCCTTAAACATTTTTGTTCATCCCAAAAATTTATATTTTGCTCCCAGAAATTTCCATTTAATCCCAAAATTTTTTTCTTTTACCCCGAAAATTTTCTCCTTAATCTTAAATTTCCTGTTTTGTCCTCAAACATTTTGGTTCATCCCAAAAATTTATATTTTGCTCCCCGAAGTTTCTGTTTAATCCCAAAATTTTCTCTTTTATCCCAAAAATTTCCAGTTTATATAAAAAATTATTCCTGTATCCCAAATTTAAGTTGTTTTTTCTCCAAACATTTCGGTTCATCCCAAAAATTTATATTTTGCTCCCAGAAATTCCCGGTTAATCCCTAAAATTAGAATTTTATCCCGATAGTTATGCGGGAACAAACATACGTTCTGTATAAAATTGATTCGAAGCCCGACACGAAGTTTTGTTTCGATAACGGAGTGTCATCGTCCTTTATTATTCGACCGTTAACTTCGCTCTCAACGCGATCACAGTTTAAGAACAGTGAAATTCATGGAATATTGATCCTCGATTAATACGAACGTTAATTACAGCTGTCGTTAAATTACTCCGGGGGAAAATTTGCGGCTAACGGATGATCCGAGGACAAATGCATTAAAAATTCAATACTAAACACTCGACTCGCGGAACTTCTTCGGATTAATTATAATTAATGTAATTTGTCGAAAAGGTCCTCGAGGGAAATTTAGTTTCCCCAGTTAACATTACCGAAGGACTTAACGGGAATCTTAACGCTTGTTTTTTTCTAATTTCAGTTAGCGGTATCATAACGGCCGACTTTGCCAGCGGTCTCGTACACTGGGGAGCGGATACGTGGGGATCCGTAGAACTGCCCATACTTGGCAAGGTGAGTATTCTAGGGCCTTTAAGCCCTTTGTCCACTATGACCTAACTCCGGTCCTTTTAAAGACTTCTTAACGGGCTTTTACCGTACAATTTTATAAACAATATTGGCTCGTTAAGACAAATCCTACCTTAAAGATTGTTACTCTAGCGCTCGAGACCACATTTTGATAAATATTCCCGCTTAAGCCCTAACCCAAACTCCGGTCACCTAAAAACTTCTTAACGTGCTTCCACCGTACAATTTTATAAAAAAAAATATCGGCTCGTTAAGACAAATCCTACCGTTAAAGATTTTTGTAGCTCTAGCGCTCGAGACCGCATTTTGATAAATCTTCCCGCTTGAGGCCCTAACCCAAACTCCGGTCTCCTTAAAACTTCTTTACGGGCTTTTACCGTACAATTCTATAAAAACTATCGGCTCGTTAAGACAAATCCTACCGTTAAAGATTTTTGTAGCTCTAGCGTTCGAGACCATATTTTGATAAATTTTCCCCGCTTAAGTGCCTAACCCAAACTCCGGTCACCTTAAAACTTCTTAACGGGCTTCTACCTTTCAATTTTGTAAAAAAATATCGGCTCGTTAAGACAAATCCTACCGTTAAAGATTTTCGTTACTCTAGCGCTCGAGACTGCATTTTTATAAATCTTCCCTGCTTAATGCCCTAACCCAAACTCCGGTCACCTATAAAGTTCTTAACGGGCTTCTAACGTACAATTTTATAAAAAAAATATCGGCTCGTTAAGACAAATCCTACCGTTAAAGATTTTCGTTACTCTAGCGCTCGAGACTGCATTTTGATAAATCTTCCCTGCTTAATGCCCTAACCCAAACTCCGGTCACCTATAAAGTTTTTAACGGGCTTCTACCGTACAATTTTATAAAAAATATCTGCTCGTTAAGACAAATCCAACCGTTAAAGATTTTCGTTACTCTAGCGCTCGAGACTGCATTTTGATAAATCTTCCCGCTTAATGCCCTAACCCAAACTCCGATCACCTTAAAACTTAACGGGCTTCTACCGTACAATTTTATAAAAAATATCTGCTCGTTAAGACAAATCCAACCGTTAAAGATTTTCGTTACTCTAGCGCTCGAGACTGCATTTTGATAAATCTTCCCGCTTAATGCCCTAACCCAAACTCCGGTCACCTTAAAACTTAACGGGATTTTACCGTACAATTTTATAAAAAATATCGGCTCGTTAAGACAAATCTTACCGTCAAAGATTTTCGTTACTTTAGCCATCGAGACCACATTTTGATAAATCTTCCCGCTTAATGCCCTAACCCAAACTCCGGTCACCTTAAAACTTAACGGGATTTTACCGTACAATTTTATAAAAAATATCTGCTCGTTAAGACAAATCCAACCGTTAAAGATTTTCGTTACTCGAGCGCTCGAGACCGCATTTTGATAAATCTTGCCGCTTAAGAAGGTCCTAATTTAAAGACTCGTGAGTTCTCGTAACGCTAATGGTGTTTTTTCTCGCGGTTCCTTTAGAACTTCATCCGTCCATTCCGCGAGCACCACATCGATCCTACCTCTATAACGCGGCACGACTTCATCGAGACCAACGGCGACAACTTCATGCTGACGATTCCCTCGTTGGCGCTGATGGCCTTCAACTTCTGCACGCACGACCACGAGGCCATCGTCACAGGATATTCCTTCACTTGCTACATGTTCCTTTTGGCGCTCTTTGTTGCGATGACAAATCAGGTGAGAGGCGACCACACGCCACTACTAGCGGGGTTTCAAACGTTGCGGATTGCGGTTGATCGAAAACAAAAATTGCCTCAAAATCCACAAAATGTGTTCGCAAATCCCTAAAGAAGTTTGAAAAGGACAAAAATGGTTCGTAGATGTCCATCGAGTGTTTCGGAGCCACAAAAAGTGTTCAATAACCACGAAAGGTTCACAAAAGTGTTTGAAAAGGACAAAAGTGGTTTGTAAATGCTTAGCGAGTGTTCAATGGGCCACAAAAAGTGTTCAAAAATCCAAAAAAGTGGTTGAAAAACACAAAAAGTGGTTCAAAAATGTCCACTGAGTGTTCCAGAGCCACAAAAAAGTGTTTGATAACCACAAATGGTGGTCAGAAATTCACGAGTGTTCGAAAGGGACAAGTGGTTTGTAAATGTGCACTGAATGTTCTAGAGCCACAAAAAGTGTGTTTAATAACCACAAAAGATATTCACAAATCCAATAAAAGTGGTTGAAAAACACAAAAATTGGTTCAAAAATGTCCACCGAGTGTTCCATAGCCACAAAAAAGGGTTCAATAACCAGAAAAGATGGTCACAAATCCACAAAAGCGGTTGAAAACCACAGAAATTGATTCTAAATAACCAATTAGTGATTTAGCCACAAAAAGTGTTTAAAAACCACCAAATGTGTTCGGAAATCCACCCAACTTTTGTCCAAAATCCACAAGGTGTTCGAAAACCACAAAAAATGTTGGAAAATCCACAAAAAACCGCTAAAAACCGCAAGGAAGTGTTTGTTTATCATCACGAAAGCTTTCGTAAACCACAAAATGTGGTAAAAATGTTTGGAAATCCACAAAAGTCTTTTAAAAACCACAAAATAGCTTTTGCATATCCTCAAAAAATGTTCGATAACCGCAAGAAAGCCTTTTCAAACCGCATAGTGTACAAACACAAAAAAGTGTTCAAAAATCCACAAAAATATTTTGCTAATCCGCGTATAAAATCCATCTTCAAAATTATCCAAGTTCGCCGCAGTTCCAAACCACGGTGGTTCGATCTCATAGTATCCGCAATATCTTTGTTCACATAACCGCATTCTAACCGCAAAATGTTATTTATTGCAGATACACAAGTGGTCCCATACTTATTTCGGTCTTCCACGGTGGGTGGTCTTTTTACAAGACTGCCACATAATTCTGCCTCGGCGCCACCACCGCATCCACCACGTAGCGCCGCACGAAACCTACTTCTGCATAACCACGGGGTGGCTCAACTATCCGCTGGAAAAGCTGCGGTTCTGGCCGTCGCTCGAGCGGCTCATCGAGAAACTTACGGGATACAGACCACGGGACGACGACTTGAAGTGGGCGCAGAAGTACGACTGACCGCAACCACCGAACCACCGACTGCGGTGAGCAACCGCGGGACAAACAGGGATCTCTGATCAGGACGAACTACAAACGGACTATGGACATACTACGAATGAAGTGGGTGCTGAAGTTCTACCGACCGCAACCACAACCGCAGAACCACCGGTGAAAGGCAATCAACCTTAACTGTGGAACCATCAACCGCAGGATGGAAAGGGATATCGGGACGAACTACCGATGAGGCGAACGCAAAAAGACGATGGACCGCAACCACAACCGCAGAACCACCGACGGCAGGTCACCAACCACAGCCGCGGAACCACAAATCACGGTGATCAAGCACAGGACAAAAAGCGATATCGAATCAGGACGAACCGCGGATGAGGTGGGTGCTGAAGTACGATTGACCGCAGAACCACCGCCGTCAGTGATCAACTTTAACTTAACAACCACCGACCACGGCGATCAACCGCAGGACAAAAAACGAGATAGGTGGCCGCAGAACTACAACTGACCGCAACCACAACCACAGAACCACCATGACTGTAAAAACACAAACCACAATGATCAAACATAACCGCGGAAGCACCGACCAACCGCCAAAGCAATTAACCGCCGGACAAAAGCTGTATCGGACTGACTACGGATGATACGGGTGCAGAAGTATGACTGACCACAACCGCAGCCACGGAATCACTTACCACGGTGATCAACCGCAGAACAAACAAGGGATCTGGAAGCATGAGGGTTTCATTACAAATGTTCGACTAAGAACTATGAACTTTTGCGGTTTTTGGAAAAAAAATTTTGCGCCAATCTTACCGCAACCGCAGAACTTTACGCGGTTCAAAGCTATGGAACGAAGTGTAATTTGCGCTCATTAAATGTTAGCGGTTAAGTTGTTCCTAAAAACCGCAAAAATATCGATGCCGCGGCACGTTATCGCCGTGGTTGACGATTGTCATCATAATCGCGAGAATCATAAACGCCGTGGTTGGTGTTCCGCGGTGTGGACTAACCATGCGGCAACATCTTAAGTTGCGGTCCAAAATATCAAGTTTTATTTTTAGTTCACGACGCCTTTGATTCTTTTTTCTTGATCTGTTGATCAATTTGGACACGAGACTGATCCGGTTTTAGTCGAAGATATTTGCGGTTGAGCCGCGATCAAAAACCACGTTGTGATTTTGTGTTTGTTGTGGTGTGAGTTTGTTTCGAGGAAATGCCTAAACTTGATCAACTTTGATCAATCTTTAGCACTGATCAACTTTGACCAATCTCGAGCACTGATCAATGTTGGTCATTCTCGAGCACTGATCAGTTTCGATCAATCTTTAGCGCTGATTAATTCTGATCAATCTCGAGCACTAATCAACGTTGATCATTCTCGAGCGCTGATCAACTTTGATCGTTCTCGAGCACCGATCAGCTTCGATCAATCTTTAGCGCTGATTAACTTTGATCAATCTCAAGCACTAATCAACGTTGATCGTTCTCGAGTGCTGATCAACTTTGATCAATCTTCAGCGCTGATGAGCTTTGATCGTCCTTGAGCACCGATCGACTTTGATCAATCTTTAGCGCTGATGAGCTTTGATCGTTCTTGAGCGCCGATCAACTTTGATCGTTCTCGAGCGCTGATCAACTTTGATCAACAGTTATTGGTTTGATTGCCCGGTTTGCCGGACATTTCCTCGATGAATCCCTGGAGAGCCTCGTTGAATCGGATGATGGCCTTATCAAATTTTGATCAACTTGTCGTTAGCGAATTTCATTCCGATGCCGGCCTTCACAAACAGGGTTAGAATTCGATTTTGATATGGAAATTTCATTCCTTTTTTTAGCCACATCTGGAGAAAAGTTGCTTCGGCAACATCCAAAACCAGAGTTGCCTCGACGATGGCCTTTTTTTGCGTACGGAGACTTTCTGTAGAAATCCACAAACGGAAGATCAGACTTTAAACGGAACTTTGCAACAGTTGATCACATTCTTGGTAATGAACTTCTGTTGAGCAACATTTTAGGTAGTCGGCTGCCGTTGATCAAAATTTCTGGTAATGAACTGCCGTTGATCAAAATTACCAATAGTCAGTTGACGTTGATCAAATTTACTGGTTGTCGGCTGCCGTTGATCAATATTTTAGATAGTCGGCTGCCGTTGATCAAAATTTCTGGTAATGAACTGCCGTTGATCAAAATTACCAATAGTCAGTTGACGTTGATCAAATTTACTGGTTGTCGGCTGCCGTTGATCAATATTTTAGATAGTCGGTTGCCGTTGATCAAAATTTCTGGTAATGAGCTGCCATTGATCAAAATTACTGGTAGTCGGCTGCCGTCGATCAATATTTTGGATAGTCGGCTGCTGTTGATCAACATTTTTAGATAGTCAGCTGGCACTGATCAAAATTGCCAATAGTCGGTTGCTGTTGATCAATATTTTAGATAGTCGGTTGCTGTTGATCAATTTTACTGGTTGTCGGCTACTGTTGATCAATATTTGAGGTAGTCGGCTGCCGTTGATCAACATTTTAGAAATTAGCTAGCATGATCAGAATTATTTCTAGTTATGATCAGGTTTTAGTGATTTGGTAAAAATTGCTCCATGATCATGTTCATGATGACTTCTAGTTATGATCAATTTTTGATCAATTCTTAAATAATGGTGTCTTGAGAAATGATCAGTGATTATTCACTTACATTTTGTTAGGATCAGTTATTGATCGTAAGTTACACGAGTCACGATCAAAATGTTGATCAGTTGATTAACAGTTGCTTCTAGCGCTGATCAAGTTTTACTGATTTGTTGATCATTGTTTTTTCTTGAATTCATCAGGTTTTATCAATATTATAATTTGCTTTAAGAACTGATCAGTTTTTGATCAGTTAGTCAGAATTACATATTGTCATGAGACAAGATCAGATTTGATCAGTTTTTGATCACATACATGCATGTATGTGATGAAAATTAGAAAGTTGATCACCTGATCATGATCAGTTGATCAACTTTCTAATTTTTCTACAAAACCGTCGCACTGTTCCGTTTAATTTTTGAATCTTCCGTTAGCTGATCGTCTTTTCCTCGTTAAGGTTTTGCGGTTCGTCCCGGACCGATCAAGAAGATGATCGGTAGAATTTCCTGCGGTGATCATCGGCGTTCTAAATGGGTAGTAGTTTTGCAGTTTTGCCTACTTTTATACTAAAAACTTGGAACAGAATTTTAGAAAAAAGTGTGTGCCGAATAGAACGGCATCGCAACCTTAACGGTCCGTTAAAAAATCGTACTTAATTTTGTGACTTATTTGGAATGATGTTTTTTTTTTTGAAAATGTCGTTAGATGGCAGCACTCGTGTTTCTTCGTTTGTCGTTGCTTTTCGTACAATTTGCGGATCGAGCGATCGATCCGGAAAGTTTCGTGTTCCGATTTTATGTAAAAGTGAAAAAAATAGGAATTTTTGAATTCCAACTTCTTAATGAACACAATTTTAAATCGAAGTTTTGTCATTTTTTTGCATTTTTCAATTTTTCTAGGAGGTTTTTTGGAAAATTCACGCAAAATGTAAGTTTTTTTAACATGGTGAGTTTTTGGAAATTTTTCATATTTTTCACATTTTTTGATATTTTTGTTAAATTTTTAATCTGCTTTTTTTTGTTTTTAGGTTCTCGAGTTTCGGGAAGTAAGTTTTTATACTTTTTATCAAAATTTTTTACTTCTTTAACTAAATTTTTTCTGTTTTTCATATAATGTGCTAAAATTCTACCATTTATACCAATTTTTGCCAAAATATTACTATTTTATTATAGTTTTTACCAAAATTTTGCTATTTTATGCTAATTTTTTACCAAATTTGTACAATTTTATCCCAATTTTTGCCAAACTTGTACCATATTATGCCAATTTTAACTAAATTTGTAACATTTTATCAAAATTTTACCAAGTTATCACAATTTTTACCAAAATTGAACCAATTTATCACATCTTTTACAAAAAGTTTTCCAAGTTATCACATTTTATTATAAAGTTGTACCATCTATCCCAATTTTTTATCAAAATTTAAACAATTTACCAAAATTGTACCATTTATCCCAATTTTTTCAAAATTTTACCATTTTATGGAAATTTTTACTAAAATTGTACCAGTTATCCCAATTATTTCAAAATTTTAACAATTTACCAAAATTGTACCATTTATCCCAATTTTTATCACAATTTTACCATTTTATGCTAATTTTTTACTAAAATTGAACCATTTGTCCCAATTTTTACCAAATTTGAAGCAATTTACCCCCATTTTTATAAAAATTTAACCAAGTTATGACATTTTTTATCAAAATTGAACTAATTTATCCAATTTTTTACAAAAAGTTTACCAAGTTAGCACATTTTATACCAAAATTGTACCGTTTATCACAATTTTTATCAAAATTTAAATAATTTAATAAAATTTTACTATTTCATGATAATTTTTTTTTAATTGAACCACTTGTCCTAATTTTTACTAAATTTGAAGCAATTTATCCCCATTTTTATAAAAATTTAACCAAGTTATCCCATTTTTTTACCAAAATTGTACCATTTATCCTAATTTTTATCAAAATTGAACCAATTTATTCTATTTTTTACCAAAATTGCACTATTTTATCCTAATTTTTAATACAATTGTGTCATTTATCCTAATTTTCACCAAATTTAAACCATTTTATTCCAATTTTTACCAAGCTTTTTTTCATTTTATCACTTTTATCTCAATTTTTGCAAAAATTGTACTACTTAAAACAGTCAAAATTTTGGTAAAAACTTGTTCTAATCAAATCGAATTGATTAGTTAATTTTTGTAAAAGTTAACGGTGATTAAGTCAGTTGATAAGCATGTTCTTTAATTGTTTAAATTCGACTTAATTGGAATTTCGTGCAAATATTCTGCTAATTAAAGCGCTAATCATCGTTTAAATTCCTTATTTTAGAATCCAAAATCGCCATTTTAATTGGACTTAATTGGAGTTTAATTGGCGGATGAAGACAATTACAAATCTCAAAGAATATATAAAACAGGAATTTCACTCAAAATTCGTCATTTCAAAAGTCGCGAGAGCAAGAATTTCTCACAAATTTCGTTCTTTTTCGAAGGATATTTTTTAAGGTAAGTCTTTTTTTACGAGTTTACATTTTTTACCAAATATTTTGCACAAACTCTCGAGAGTACTTGAGAGCGCTGTCCGAGATCTGTTTTGTTAAACTAAAGTTAGGGGAGACGAGAGAAAATTCTGGCGAGGAACTCTCGAGATATGCTCTCGATAGTAGCTCTCGCCAATGGACACGTAAACCTTTGAGAGTACTGTCCGAGAGCTGTCTTGTTAGAACTATCGTTAGGGGAGATCAGAACAAATTCTGGCGAGGAACTCTCGAGAGTTGGGCACAAAATGCAGCACCATTCCTATATTAAGAAAATGCCATCTTTAATATACTCTCCGCTATTGAACACTGTTTTGAGAGCGTTCTTGACGAGATGCTCTCCGTGAATTTGTTGGAAATTTCTAGTTGAAAATCAGTAACAATTTAAGCTCTCAGCTCTCAGAATTTCTGTTGGTGAATTTTATTTAAATTTCTAGTTTGAAAATCTGTAAAGATTTCTTACCCAATATATTTCAGCTCACAGCTCTCAGCTCGCAACTCTCAGTTCTCAGAAATTTGTAGTGAATTTCTAATTGGAAATCTGTACAAATTTCAGCTCTCAGAAATTTTGTTGTGAATTTTGTTTAAATTTCGAGTTTAAAAATCTGTAAAAATTTCAGCTCTCAGCTCTCAGAAATTTGTTATGAATTTTGTGAACATTTCTAGTTGAAAATCTATAAAATTTCTCACCGAATATATTTCAGCTCTCACCTCTCAGCTATCAGAAATTTTTAGCGAATTTCTAATTGAAAATCTATACAAATTTCCAGCTCTCAGCTCTCAGAAATTTTGTTGTGAATTTTATTTGAATTTCTAGTTTGAAAATCTGAAAAAAATTCTCACCGAATATATTTCAGCTCTCAGCTCGCAACTCTCAGCTCTCACAAATTTGTAGTGAATTTCTAATTGAAAATCTGTGAAAATTGTAGCTCTCAGCTCTCAGAAATTTTGTTGTGAATTTTGTTTGAATTTCTAGTTTGAAAATCTGTAACAATTTCTCACCGAATATATTTTAGCTCTCACCTCTCAGCTATCAGAAATTTTTAGCGAATTTCTAATTAAAAATCTGTGAAAATTGTAGCTCTCAGCTCTCAGAAATTCGTTATGAATTTTGTGTGAATTTCTATTTGAAAATCTACCAAAAATTTCTCACCGAATATATTTCAAGCTCGCAACTCTCAGCTATCAGAAATTTGTAACGAATTTCTAATTTAAAATCTGTACAAATTTCCAACTCTCAGCTCTCAGAAATTTTGTTTATATTTCTAGTTTGAAAATCTGTACAAATTTCTCACCAAAAATATTTCAGCTCTCAGCTAGCAACTCTCAGCTCTCAGCTCTCGCTCTCAGAAATTTGTTGTGAACTTTATGTTAATTTCTGGTTGAAAATTTGTAACAATTTCTCACCAAATATATTTCAGCTCTCAGCTCGCAGCTCGCAGCTCTCAGCTCTCAGAAAAAATGCCGAAACTTATTTTACACGGCCACGAATTGAGCGCTCCGTGTCGGTTCGTGATGTTAATCGCCAAGATTCTGGGTTTGGAAATCGAGTTAAAGATTCTGAATTTTCTGCAAGGAGAACACAAATCAGAGGGATTCACGAAAGTAAGATTCCACCGGATTCAAGATTCGCCGAGATTCCAAAAAATTACGAAAGATTTCTCTGAATTTTTAGATGAATCCGGCGCAGACTTTTCCAACTCTGGAAGACAACGGATATTTCATATGGGAAAGGTAAGTTAGTAATCGTCCGTTAAATATTCCCGTTAACTTAAACCGATCGCTAACCGTTGTTCTTTTTCAGTCGCGCGACAGCGACTTACTTGATCGAGAAGTACGGCGGCAACGACAACAAACTTTACCCGAAGGATGTGAAGGCGAGGTCCTCCGTGGACAACATGCTCTTCTACGATGACAGCACCCTCTACGCCAAGGCCGGAGATTACTTCGTGAGTATTTTTACGTCGCTCCTTTCAAAATGACTGATGACTGAGTTCTTCGGTAGTCATCAGTCACGGCATCTGTCTTCGATGCCTTCTTCAGAGGCCATCAGTCTTAATTTCTTGTCCTCCATCTTGATGATCCTCTTCAACGGCCATCAGACCTTTTATTTTTTATCCTCCATGTCCATCAGTCATTTTCCATCTTGTCTTCCATCTCGGTAGTCCATCCTCCGAGTCCTTCAGTCATTCTTATCCTTTTGAAATCCTCTTTGGTGATCTTCGTAGGCCATCAGTCATTCTTAATTTCTTGTCCTTCATCTTGATGATCCTCTTCAGTGGCCATCCATCGTTTTAAACTTTTATCCTCCATGTCCATCGGTCATTTTACCTCTTGTCTTCCATCTCTGTAGTCTATCCTCCGAGATCTTCAGTCATTCTTAAGCCTCTTGAAATCCTTTTTAGTGATCTTCATTGATCTTCATTGATCTTCAGCCATCAAAGATCTCGATGTCTTAACTTCCTTTTAGAATGTTTCCTCTGCGGCCGTCAGTCATTCTTAACCTCTTGTACCTCCATCAGTGGCCACCATCAGTCATTCTTACAACCTATTGTCCTCCATCTTGATATGTCCCTCTTCATAGTCCTTTTTAATCTTGTTATCCTCCATGTCCATCAGTCAGTCATTCTGAATTTGTTGTCCTCCATCTTTTCAGTCCATCCTCCATGTCCATCAGTCCTCTTAATCCTCCATCCATGACCATCAGTCAGTTATCCCTATCTTCTTGTCCTCCATCAAATTCCTTTTCATTGTCCATCAGTCCTCCATACGTCCACCAGTCAGTTATCCCTCTTGTCCTCCATCTTAGCAGTCCTTCCTCCATGTCCATCAGTCAGTCAGTCATTGTCTCTCGATCTCTCGCCCTCGCAGTACCCTCGCATCTACTTCGCCCAGCCCGCGGACGCGGCCAAAGAGGAAGCCATGAGGGCCAAGTTCGCCGGCCTGGAGCGCATCCTGGAACGTCAGGCGTATTCGGCCGGAAGTCACCTGACCGTGTCCGACATCAACCTCATGTGCTGCACCCTGGCGTTGACGGACATCTGCTCCTACGACATGTCCAAGTTCCCGCGCATCAAGAGCTACATGGACAAGTGCAAGAAGGAGATTCCGTTCTACGAGGAAGTCACCAAAGTCGGAAGACAGAAGCAAATCGACATTTTCAGATCCGGAAAACCCATCGTCTGAAACTTCGGTACGTTAAACTTAACGGATCTTACTTTTCGCGCAATCCGCGATTACTTAAACCCTCGTTACGCATAACGGCTTTTGTATATGGCTTTACGAGCAATATCCGGACTTTTTTATAGATATCTGGAAATTTCCGATATTTTTCTGGATTGCAAATTTTCCTGGACATCTTGAAATTTTCATGTTTTCTGGATATCCGGACATTTTCCCTGGATGTCTGCAGATTTTCCTGGATATCTGGAAATTTGTCTTGGATATCCGGACATTTTTCCTGGATGTCCGCAGATTTTCCCGGATATCCGGAAATTTGTCTTGGATTTCTGGACATTTTTCCTGGATGTCTGCAGATTTTCCCGGATATCCGGACATTTTTCCTGGATGTTCTCAAAATTCTCCACATTTTCTCTAAAATTGTCTGTTTTTTCCTAAAATATCTTATATATTCCCTTAAATTTAAAATTACTAAATTTTTCTCAGAAAACGAAATTTCTTAAATCTGTGACTTCCCGTAAATATTCCCTAAAATTTCCTGGATTCCTTCAGATTATTATATTTACCACAAAATTCGGGATGAGGAGGCGGAAGGGGGATTTTATAAAAATTTCCACATTTTCTCTAAAATTCCTTATATATTCACTTAAATTTCATACATTTTCCTTAGAATTTCCTAATGTTTTCTAAAATGTACTACATTTTCCCTAAAATTTCCAGTATTTTCCAAAAACTATCAACAGCTTCCCTAAAAATATCATCTATTCTCCCAAAATTCTTAATAGTTTCAATAAATTTACTGAATTCTCCGGCAATTCCAAAAAATATCAAGATTCATGATAATTTCTCGTATTTTCATCAAAAATGTCTCCTGTATTCTTTCTAAAACTTCATCCCTAAAATATCTTGAATTTTCTCCAAAATTTTCTGGATTACTCTAAAAAATTTTATATTATCCTTAAAATATTTTGTGATTTTCCAATAATTTTCTGAATCTTTTAAAAACTTCCATTATGTTATTCCTAACAAACCGTCAACCGCGCATTTCCACACATAAATTGACGATCCACTTTAATGGCCCGTTAAACCGCACCAATTTTCACTAAAAATGTAGCCGCACAACGCGATGAAATTTCAAAACTTTTATTTAATTCTATTTCTCACTTTTGCACCAAAACAAAATAAATTTCAGATCAAATCCGGGGCGTAATTTCTTGTTTCTTCCACTTTATAACCGAGCCGTGTCAGCGTTAGCCACGAACCAATCCACAGTTTCTTTAATCGCTGAAAGAAACAACAAAAAACAGGATGAGAATTTCTTAAGAAATTTACAGAAATTCACACAAATTTCCCAAATATTACCTTGTTTTACGGGAGTGAATTTAAAGCCGGGCAAATATTTGCGAAGTTTGGCATTACTCGCCGTCTTCTTATGTTGACCGTCAGATCTCGTGGTATCGTACTACGCAATTTCAGTTAAGTTCTATATAAGAAATTCTCAAATTTACGAAAGGTTCTAAAAATTCTGCTTTCGAACCCAAAATTTCACCTATGACGTACCATCCATTATTAATTTACAAAAATTGCAAAAAATTCAGCTTTCGAGCCCAAATATTATCAAAACTTCACCTATGACGTTTCATCCATTATTAATTTCTTAAAATTTTACAGAAATTGCTAAAAATTTAGCTTTCGAGGCCATCATTTTCTCAAAATTTACTCATGACTTTAGAAATTTGTTAAAAACGGTGTTCAATTTTTCTAAAGGATACGACTACTTCTCCTTTGAAGTCGAATGCCTCTACGACTAACTCGGCGGCTTCCTTGATCGTGATTTCTGCACTTTCGTCGACTGAAATTTGGGAAATTTTAAAATTAAAACCTTAATTTATATTTTTCCTAAATCCGGTTTGATGAACTGACCTGATAGAATGATGGGTTCAACTTCGTCGTAATTTCTCAAAGCCCAAACGATGAGTTTTCCCAAATCTAACGAGTAAATGAATTGACGCAACGCACTTCCCGTTCCCCAAATGGTCAGCGGAGTTCCGTCACCTAACAAAAACACATTTTTTAAATGTATTTTTAAATGTTGGTCTTCAAATGTTTTATACGGTTAGTTATCGATATTTGAAAATTTGAGTTTTTTTAAAACTTTGCAGTTTTAGATACCGCTACTAAAACTTTCAAAACTTTCGGCAGTAAGACCGAAAAATTTCTTTCGCATTTGACACAAAATCACAAATCTTTTCCTTACGTTTTGCGACGTACGTCTTGTGAATAAGTCCCGGTAATACGTGACCGTCTTCCAAACTAAAGTTATCGAACGGTCCGTAAACGTTTGTCGGAACGACCGAAGTAAAGTTCCTTCCGTGTTGAACTTTGTAAGCGTGATTTTGGACATCGATTAACCTTTTTGCGTACGAATAACCAAAGTTGGAACTGTGCGGAGGACCGTTGTGAACCTGAAAAATACTTTACGGTCAGTCACTAATACGACTTAAGTTTAACGAACGATTAAACATGACTTTGATGTTTTACCATTGTTTCGTCAATGGGATAAGTGGTTTTATCAGGAAAAATACATGTTGACAAACAGGAAACTACTTTTTCAACACCTGTTTCGAAACTGGTGTGCAGCACGTTGTCGTTGATTTTAATGTTTGTCCTCTGAAACAAGAAAAACACATTGAAATTATCAAAAACAGTGACTTTCAAGTCATTTAACTAACAACTTTTTTTTAAACAAGATTTCAATCAATATTTTCTTATCTGCAGACGATTCAACAAATTAAACTTACAAACAATAACACTAAATAAACAAAACAAACATCTTGAAAGACAATATTTGAGTATACTTTGGCATTTTTTAATTTTAAATTTGTAATTGATACATTTAATAGCGTATGGAACATGGTTAATCATGATTCCCAAAATGGCGGCACCATTCACGTGCATCGCCGCTCAATCTGGCATCACGTTTTTCCTATGGAAACATCATCCATAACGACTTCCAAGATGGACGAACATGTTCCAAAATGATTTGTTTGATTTGGGGTAAATATATTTAAAATTTTACTGTTAAAACTAATCCATTTTTACACAATTTTATACTGCTTTATCGTATATTCTAGTGAGATAGTACAACTGCTATCTATAGACTAATACATTGATTTGAAGAGCAATACAGCCTCCCAAGATGGCCTCACAGCTCACGTGCACTGCTCAAACCGGCATCAATTATTTGCTATATAAACCATCACCCAAGTTCCATTTTTAAATCCAAGATGTCCGAACACGTTCCAAATAAGTTTCGTCGAAAATTTGGTACCAGAACACTGAATATTTAGCTATTAAAAACAGCTTTTCAGATGACAAAACAAGTCTTAAAACCTCGCTAAGACTCCGCATAATACCCACCAAAAAATCCAAATTGAAATGAAGATTTCTGAACAATCCACCGACCATCGCAGCGAGATGCACAACATGCGTAGGTTTGTATTTATCAAACAGTGCTTTAGTTGCATTTAAATCACTATAAAACGGTATAAAAATCCAATTAAAACACGGGAAAAAGTACAGAAAACACGCGTGAGATTGTCTTACGTCAAATCCGCCTCCTTCGACGATGTGAAAATCCATTTTTCTCCAGGTTTATTCTCACTTTCAACAACCTTCTTAATAGCTTGTCCTACCATTCCAGTACCACCAGTAACGAGTACAGTAAAGTTCGTAGATGCCATATTTGAATATAATCAGAGGTAATAAAGTAGACAAATAAAACTATAAACGAATCTAGGACCACAGAACGAAGTACCGGCGTCGATGACAGCACTCCCAATGCTGGCAATACGTGGCCAAGTACAAACACCTGTTATATACGTCAGTCCATTTCTATACAATTTGGAAAAAATGTCATTTTTTTATATAGTTTAAATTTAGGTGAAGGTTAACCTTGTGTTGACACAACTAGAGAGACGTTTTATGTTCATATTGCACTTCAGCATATTCTCGTTTTTCCCACCTGGAGACAATTGGCCTCGTCACACGGTCCCATTGTTGTTGCTTAGCAACTGCTAAAGAGCACTTTTTGGCAGCTATTTTGAATGTGGAATTCATTTATTAAAAGGGATCAAAAGTGCTTTCTCACCATGACTGGCGACGTCGAGGCGTTTCCTCATTTAGATACTGGAAAATAAGCTTACCAAAGAACTTAAAAGAAGGTATGTGTAAAGGTCCTTAAATGAACCCGGAATTGGGCAGCAATTTCAGTTGAAATCGATGTCAAAGTGATGTTTAATTTCAAGAAATGATATCACATTACAATCAGTAATAAATAGATTGTCATTAAGGTTTTTAAAGGTCCCTAAAGTGCTCCTAAATGAACTCTGATAACAGAAATGGCCATTAGATGTCTTTTAAGGTATTTAGTTGCCCCCTAATGCTCCTAAATGACGTCAGATATCAATGAAAGGGAATGAGCTTTCCTAATTAATAGAGAAGGTCTTAAGAATCGTTTTTAGGTCCTTTAGCTGTCCCCAGATAATGCACTTCATGGCCCTATCGATGTCAAATTTCCAAACAATATATAGGTCATTAAAGGGAATGGGCGTTTCTCATTGATAGAGAAGGTTTTTAGAAGTATTTTGGGGTCTGTAAACTGCCCTAATAACGTCAGAAGTCAATGAATGAGAATGGGTTTTTCTCATTGGTAGAGAATGTCTTAATAGGTTCTTAAACTGTCCACAGATAGTAGAAATGGCCCAAATGATGTAAAATTTCCAAACAGTTGATGTGAGAGGTCAATGAAAGAGAATGGGCTTTTCTCATTGGTAGAAAAGGTCTTGAGATGTCTTTTAAGGTCTGTAAACTGTCTCCAGTTAGTATAAATGGCCCTAACGATGTCAAATTTCTAGACAATTGATGTCAGAGGTCAATGAATAGGCTTTTCTCTCTTACAGAGGTCTTTAGAAGTATTTTAGGGTCCGTGAACTGCCCCCAAATGGTCCTATAATAACGTCGCATTTCCATATAAATGATGTCAATGAAAGGAAATGGTCTTTTGTAATTGATAGATAAAGTCCTTAAGTGCCCCCAAATTAACCCAGATTTTCTAGAAATGGTCCTAATGACCTTTTCATACAATTGGTAGCATATCTACAAGTAACGTCATGGGCCTAAAGTTGCGGGAAATGTATAAAGAGGAACTTGCGAACAACCCTTATATTAAAATTTAATGAAAACTTAATTAATATTTAGGGCTAATTTCAATTAATCCGCTTAATTTCCTGTAAAATAAGCTTGAAAATGAGAAATAATTGAAACGAGGAAGAAAGGAGTGTTAATTAATCGCTGCTTTAATTGGACGTTTGTCACCATCAATTATAGCAAAATATTAAATATAATGCCAGAAGACTTTAAAAACATCATTTTTCATAATTTTTTCTAAGGTCGTGTGTCCTAATTAAAAATACTTATTAATCTGTTTTTGATCCAAATCCACCATGCGAATATCCTGCTGTATTAATACCCTGAATTATTGGGGAGGATGCAGGAAATTTCACAAAAATAATTGCTTTTAGGGCATTTTATGTCGAGGTTTTTTATTTATTATTTGAAAAATTTCGACTATAATTTTTATGGAAATTTAAATTGTTTTAAAAAAATATGACATTTTTGGTTTTATTTTTGTTTTATATTATTTGTTATTACTTTTATTAAAAATTTAATTAAATTTAGTTATTTTTGATTATCTACTCAATAAGTATTTATAAAATAATTTTTTTTAATTTAATGGCCTTATGCTTATAATAAAATTAAATCTTAATTATATTCTTATTATTTTGAGGGATATTTTTGCAAAATTTTTTTTTGTTTTGCTTTTGAAAACATTATTTTAGTTATGTCTGAGTTTACGAAACATGCATGTTTTTATAGTTTTTCAATTCTCAATTCTGTTTTAACCCTATACTTTTGCTCCTATTTCTGCTTTAATACAGTTTTTATATTATATTTCTGTTTCAAAAACGTTTATTTTTTAGTTTAATTGCTTGTTATCATATAAATACGCCTTTATCAGTTTATAAGTTTTTATTACCCCTTTTGTTATTCCTATTTCTGTTTTAAAACAATATTTTTTATTATAGTAATTCCATTTTAATTAATTTGAAATTTAGTTTAACTGTCTTTTTAATGTCTTTTTTAGTTATATTTTCTTTTTTAAAGCATACTCCATTATTAGTTTATATTTCTTCACAAACCAACTTTTTCATTTCTATTTCTGAGGCTGAGTCTTGCGGCACCGGAAATCACTTCACTTCACTTGTATTTCTGTTTTAAAATAGTATATTTTTTAAATTATATTTCCATTTATACAAAACACATCTTTGGATGTTGTAATCACTTCCAAGTTAACTGTATATTTAACGATAATTTACACGTAAACTATTTATTTTACCATCAAGAAGTGAAGAGTAGCGAATTCACATTTTTATAGAATTCGAAAAAAAAGAACACATGGAATTCCAAAAAAAGCACGAGATTCGTGCGCGAGATTTAGAACGGCACGTGACGTCACACGTTCCTTTTTAATTATAATATTTAAAATATATTATTATTTATATTTCAGTTTTAGAAATCCTATTTCAGATTAATATCGTTTTAGAGTGACGTTTATTTAAATTTATGAATTGTTGCATAATGCATATTAATCCATTTTTTTCCAAATTGCTATAGTCTAAAGTCCAGTAAAATACTTATTAATATTTGATAAATGCGGACGAGTCCATTATTTGATTTCCTTGATATTAAGGGATGTTTGGCATTGAATTTAGCCTTCAATTAAGCCTTGATTTTTATAATTTCAGTGACGTCATAAAGGCCAAACCTCTTGTATATATTAGCCACCTATACTCCTGATTCTTCTTCCCACACACTCGCTCGTCGTCTCTTGATCTGGACAACCTGACCAAACTCTCTGCAACAATCTTGTTAATCGACGATAAAGTTAATCACCAATTAGTAAGTCAAAACTTTTGTATTTTTTTATTTGTTTAATTTGTTTTAATATTAACACTTAACAGTGTCCTCGATATGGCTTCTGAAAGTCCAAAAAGCAGATCTGTGGTATCTATATATGTCTGTTAACGGCCGGTTAAGTAATTGTCGATGGTGCAACTCACTTAAAATTAATCTCTGCTTTCACACTTACAATGCTGGTCCTAAGTTGATTAGGGCCTGTTTAATCATGGGCACAATTGTAATTTAAGACACCTGGGTGGGGAGGTTATACTATGATATTTAAGTACCGATTAAGTAATTGTGCACGGTGCAACCCAATTAAAATTACTCTCTAATTAATCTGTATCTTAACGCATGTATTAAAAAGTTGTCACCCCATATCAAAGACATATCTATATAAAACCTTGAATTACATATTGAATTTCAAGAATAGTTAATAGAATAATCAATCAAAGTCAGATAGAGTTAATATTAAATTTATATTAAATTAATGAACTTTCTAAATTCATTTATAATAAGATAAGACGTCTAGGGGATTAGGCTAACTAGGGACCATATATGGCACTAAAGTTTAATATTACAATTCAGCAGATAAATGTGGTTCATTATAAATGAAAACACTTTTGAATCGCCCTGTATATAGTTTTTAGTACAGGGTGATTCAAAACTAACAAACGCTTTGTGAAAATTCTGTGGACTATATGTAACTATTTTTGAGTTTCCCTGTATTTAATTAATAGTTAAAGGGTGCTTCAAGACTATTTTAACACAATTCATATATCTTGTGTAGCTATTTTTAAATCGCCCTGTATATCGCATTTAGTACAGGGTGATTCAAGATTATCAGCTACTCTGTTTTAAATAGATATAACCATTTTTGAGTAGGTGTGACTGTTTTTGAATCGCCCTGTATATTGTATATAATACAGGGTGATTCAAAACTGATTTAAATAGTTTTCAGGAAGTTTTATTGAAAATGTTTAAAGATTTTTTAATTACCCTGTATATTGTGTTTAATTCATCAATAACTAATCTTCCGTTAAGTAAAATGTCATTTCAACAGTATGTTTGCGGTTGCATGTAGCGACAACTAACCTTCCGTTAAGTAAAAACCCATTTTTATGTAACAAATGTGTGTAAATGTTGTCATTATTGTTAATAAATGTAATTAAACATTATTAAAACGTATGCGGCTAATTGTGTTCAAGTGTCCGTTAAGTCTTGCGTTAAGTATCCGTTACGTCTTGCGTTAAGTATCCGTTAAGTCTGTCGGCACCGAGCGGCAACTATATCTTAAGTTACTTGAGATGCCCTTATGGAGAAGTAAAAAAGGCCCTTCAATCCAATACGTATCAGAACAGTCATGCCGATCGTATTATACGGACTTCCGATGAGCTGCCCTTACCGTGCCGTCTTGTTAACGGCTAGGGCAGTCGGAGTGGATGTTCTGGAACAAACTCTGGACATGCAGGACAAGCAAGAGCACAAAAGCGAGAAATATCTAAAGGTCAGCCTCAATTTAATGGTCTTATCATCATTCTTGGTCCTAACCACTCATTTTGTCCATTCCGAAGATGAATCCGACACATTGCATCCCCACGCTCGACGACAACGGATTCTACATGTGGGAAAGGCGAGTATTTGCTCAAGATTTCATGAGGAAGAACTTAAGTTACGGAAGAAATCAACATGTTGTTACCCAATTTGTAGCCGTGCCATCATGGGTTACTTAGTTCAACAATACGCCAAAGACGACAAACTTTATCCCGAGGAACCCAAGAAGCGGGCGGTGGTGGACAACATGCTCTACTTCGATGCGACAGCCTTGTTCGCGAGTCTCCAGCACTATTTTGTGAGTTGATGCCCTTGCGGGTTTTCAGTTGTAAGGGCCCTTTGAAACCTTCGTGTCATTATATAGTATCACGTAATCCGTCCCGGAGCGACCGAAGATCTCGTAGCAAGATCTAGGGTCTTCGAGAACCTCGGATTCCTCGAGACGATACTCCGAGACCGCAAGTATGCTGCCGGTGATCAACTGACCATCGCAGATTTCTCGATCATCAGTTCGCTGTCGCTGGTGGAAATGTTCGGATTCAACTACGATGGATTTCCGAACATCGACAAGTGGTCGGCGAGGATCATGTCCGATGTGCCCTTCTACGAAGAGGCTACCAAAGAAGGAATCGACAAGTTAAAGCGCTTCATAACTACTAATTTCATGAAATGAACTTCTCAACCGAGAAACTCCTGGCCACATTTAACAGTAACAGACTGAAACCGCTAATCGGTGGACTTGTCAGAGTTGTCGCTGATTTGTAACACAAATTGCTAATTTTATACTACTTTTGTTTTAATAACTATTTTTAACTACGCTGAAATGTCAGGTAGCGTATTAAAAATTAATTTTTAAAGTTTGGTGGCATTTTTCCACTTTGAACACTTTGTCGTGGTTTATGCAACCACGTAGGAAGTCTATCAAAGTTCCTCCAAATGTTAGCAATATAAGTTTCCAAATTCTAAAACTGGAAAGTTTTTGTAACGGGAAATAAGAACCAAAGATCTCAAGTATATTTTTTAACACAGGACTACAAGTTCCTAGCATGTTGGGACCCAGCGTCGAACTAGCAAGTTTGTGAACTTGCACGATGACAAGCAGATCCACAATTTGTTTTCCCAAGTTCCAAATGGGCATACCGTGCCTATTTTAAGATCCGATACTTCGTGCGAGGGTACTGTATGTAACAATAAATAAGTTTGACCAGTTCATTCGATCGGGACCTTAGTTCTGACTGGTCGGTAGTCTGGGCATCAACGAAATGACTGCGGTGCCATGGAAACAATTTAATAGTGCCCTTAATTCCAAAAACAAAAACTTGGTCATACGTCAAAACTTGGTGTGCCACAAGTCCATAGTCCTGTTATTTAGTGTCGTAGATTGAAAAGTAATACGCTACACATTTTTACTGCCCATTTGTACTATATGCCAATTCTGGAGAATATTCGTATGCATAAATATGCTAAGCCTTTATCGCTAACTTTTTTGAGAATTCATCATTTGCTCAATGTGCCCATGTCTGTAGTCTTGTAAGAGGCAATTATCTTAAAGTGGTTTGCCACATACTTTGGGGATCCACTTTCAAGAAACCTGACTCCTGGGATTAGATCTGAAAATCGATAAAGGATAACCTTTCTCTTATAGTTGCAGTTTCTTATAGCTTTTACCCTCTGGCTTGTGGTTGTTTGCTTTAGGACTTGGCTAAGAGCCAACTAACCTACCCACTAAGATTTGCCAAGAAACCTGACTCCTGCATGGGATTAGATCCAAAGGAGATAAAGGATAGCCTTCCTCTTTGTTGTAGTTTCTTGGGTTTTGCCCTCTGGCTTGTGGTTGTTTGCTTTTGGACTTGGCCAAGGGCCAACTAAACCTACCCACTAAGATTTGCACTTTCAAGAAACCTGACTCCTGGTATTAGATCTAAAAGGCGATAAAGGATATCTATTCATGTTGTCGCAAGTTTTTTAGTGTTGTATTTTGGATTATCAGAGCCTGCATTTATGTTTTTGTAACAGATCATGCCGATCACAGTGTATGGCTTCAGGATGAGTCCTCCGTACCGCGCGGTGTTGCTCACCGCCAGGGCCATCGGATTGGACCTCCAGGAGCAGGAGATCGATATGCACGGCAAGTTGGAGCACAAGACGGAATCTTATCTGAAGGCGAGCAAATGCTTTTGTGTAATAGCTCCGCTTTCAAAGACCATTTATAAAAGTTTCTTGCGTATTATTTTTTGAAGATGAATCCCACACACACGGTTCCAACTCTGGACGATAATGGTTTCTACATGTGGGAAAGGCGAGTATTTGCTCTTTTGCTGAGGCAATGCTTAACCCTGCTCCTGCTAGGATACATACTAACAGTTCGCTAAAATAATTTCTTCAGATCTTTGCAAAACCCTTGAGGTCCTGAGTTTCGCAAGGACTCTTTTAGAAATATGTTTATGATTTCTCATCCTTCGGCATGCTGCCGAGAAATGCTTCCGTGGGTTTCTTCCCAGCTTTGCTATGAAATTGCGAACACTTATGCTTGCAGTAACAAGTTTTTGCGAACACATTTAGCGCAAACTGTCATTACAATGAAAGATCCTCGTACTTTGGCCACATTTTCAGTCGTGCCATCATGGGTTACTTAGTTCACCAGTATGCGAAAGACGACAAACTTTACCCTAAGGAACCTAAAAAGAGAGCAATAGTGGACAACATGCTCTACTTCGATGCTGCCTGTCTATTCGTCGCAATCCGCGGCTTTTTCGTAAGTCTCGAACATGTTTTTATCACAGTATTTTAATATGTTCATTAAGCCTTTAACATTAAGCCTTTTTTGTTTTTCTTGTTATTACAGCTGCCGATGGCGCGCCAAGGGCTTCCGGAGGACCCCGTAGCAAAGGCCCTTGTAGTCGAAAGACTTGGTTTTCTGAATACCATACTCGCAGACCGCAAGTATGCCGCCGGAGATCACTTGACCATCGCTGATCTGAGCATCATCAGTTCGCTGTCTGCCGCCGATGCGTTGGGATTCAATTGCGATGACTTTCCGAACACCAAGAAGTGGGCGGCGAGGATCCGTGCTGAACTGCCCTTCTACGATGATGTTGTCAAGGATTCTGTGGAGAAAATGAGGGGCTTTTTCTTTTCTAAAATCAAGAAATGAAGAATTTTAGAGGAATTTGTGAGGGTGGATATAAAATATGATCTTACAACATCTTGTTGACTGTTTTGCCATATCATACAACATCTTACAAATTGTGATCTTACAACAATTTACAAATTGTAATCTTACAACATCTTGTGACATATTATGGATTTATCTTGACATATCATGCAATATCTTACAAAATCTTACAAATTGGGATCTTACAACATGTTACGAATTGTGAACTTATTACTTCTTGTGACATCTTGTAGACTATATATCATGCCAACTCTTACAACATCTTGTGACATATTATGGACTTACCTTGACATATCATGCAACATCTTACAAATTGTGATTTTACATGTCACATCTTCACATATGTTACAACATCTTACAAAGTGATCTTAAAATTATCATGCAAGTCTTGTAACATGTTACAATGATCTTAATTCGCCATACACAATCTTACAAATTGTGATCTTGTTACTTCTTGTGACATATTATGGACTTATCTTGCCATATCATGCAACATCTTACAAATTATGATCCTGTTACTTCTTATGACATATTATGGACTTATCTTGCCATATCATGCAACATCTTACAAATTGTGATCTTACAACATGTTACATCTTGACATATGTTACAACAACTTACAAAGTGATCTTAAATCATGCAACATCTTGTAAGATGTTACATTGATCTTAAATCACCATACACAATCTTACAAATTGTAATCTAACAACAACAACAACAACTTATTAAATATCTTAACATATGCTACAACATCTTATAAATTCTAAGCTTACAACATCTTGCAAACTAAACAAAATAAATCATACAACATCTTGTGACATCTTATAAACCATATTGTCATGTGTTACAACATCTAACAAACTGTCATCTAACAAATATACTTATCATAAACTTATTATGATCTATAAAATGTTTTAGTTTCTTCTAAACTATAACATTTTACACTATTATCCTACAAAATTTTACAAATTTTAGTCAAAAATTATGCCAAGATGTTGTAAGATCTCCCGGTTCTTCCGACAAACTATAATTTTACAAATTTTGTGTCAAACTTGACAAATGTTGTAAGAAATTTGAATCCACCTCTCTATAGTGGCCATATTTAACCGTATAGTTACTTTCGATAACATTTTTGCCATATTTTACAAATTTTTAACATTTATTTTTGTTAATTTTACTAGTTTTTAAACTTTTTTTCGTAATAATTTTAGGTTTCTCTGGTTAAAGAATTTTTAAAAACCCTATAAAGTTTTGAAGAGTTTTTACGTAAGTTTTGTACACGAAGCGGCACAAAATCACCGTGAAATTCATCGATGCCGAAAGCGTGAAATTTCATGAAGTTTTTGTGAACTTGTTGAGAAACCATCCGAACAGTTCACGGTTTTAAAATTTATCAGAGTGAATCTATGTAATCTAAACTTCCTGATTTTATAGATGTTTTTTAACTCTCCATTAACTAACGGATGAAATAATTTAATCGCGTAATGCAACCGGTAAGGGTCGATGACCCGAGAATCGTGGATTGTAGGATTTTAAGGAATTTTCATCAAATATTTCTTTATAACTTTAGAGGAATCTTTTTAAGGATTTTTAAGAGGGATTCGAGGAATTTTTTATGTAATTTTCAGAGGTGTTTTTTACAGAAGTTTTAAGAGATGTCTTCACGAATTTGCAATGAATTTTACAGAATTTTCAATATAATCTTAAAATCAAGTTTTTTTTTTAAAAATTCTTATCTGATCTTTTCAGAAATTTCCTTGTGGACTTAACATGATTTTTCATGAATTTTCAATATATCATAGAATAAAATTGTCAGAAATTTCCTCCTTATACCTATACATAAATTTCCATATAGACTTCGGAAATTTCCAAGTGAACTTTTCAAAAAAATCCGAGTGAACATTTTTCAGAAATTTCCGAGTAAACATTTTCCAAAAATTTCTATATGTGAACATTTTTCAGCCATTCCTTTATGAACTTTTCAGAAATTACTTTCTTACCTATTCGAAATTTCTAACATGTACTGCAAATGTTGTGAGAAATGCCCACGTGCACTTATGAGAAAGTCGCCTCGTAAATCTAATATTTCACAAGTACTCGTCACGTAGACTTAAGACATTTCAAATTGGACTTTTCATGAATTATTCAATAAAAAATGTCTATTTCATTGTTCCATTCAGTTAAAGAATCGTAGTTTCGAAATTTCTCGTCTCGGTCACGTGTCTCGTCACGCGCACGACTTCCGCGTTCTTTTTAGAACAACTTTGTTCGAGTTTTCATTCGAACATCGAGGCGCACGAGAGTTGAACACATTTTTAAGAAGACGTCGTTTATTTTGTCTATTTTCTCGTTTAGCCTCCTCATCGAATCATGTCTTTGAATTTGTACGGATTTCGCTTCAGTCCTCCTTATCGATCCGTTCTTTTGACAGCGACGGCCCTCGGACTCAAAGTTCAAGAGAAAAATGTCGACTTTCAGAAGTTGGAACACAAATCGGATGAGTTTTTAAAGGTTAGTCAAATTCAACTTGAAAATAGCCCATCAAAAATTATAATAATGATTGCTTTCTAACTTATTCTTTTAAAATTTCTTAAATCTTACTTTGGTTCTAAAGTTTGGTTACTAAAGTTTACTTTGGTTCTGTTTTGGTGCAACTTTTAAAGTGAAAAGATCGTTTTTAAATTTGTGGGAATTTGGAAATGTTTTTGTTTTTAAATTTGTGGAAATTTGGGAATTTCTGATACTTTTTGTTTTAAAATGGGTGGAAATTTACTAAATTTATTTCAAATTGATTGAAATTGGAAAATTTCTATAGCTTTTTGTTTTAAAATTGATGGGAATTTATAAATTTATTTTCAATAGATGGGAATTTAGGAATATCTAAAGATTTTTGTTTTAAAATGTTTGTAAATTTCTAAATTTCTGATCATTTGTGCTTTAAAATTGATGGAAAGTTGTAAAACTTTTTATTCAACTGAACTCAATTAAAAATTGATTCAATTAAAAACTTTAATTTTAAGATGGTGGAAATTTCTAAATTTCTGATATTTTTTTGTTTTAAAACTGGTAGGAAGTTGTAAATTTTTGATAATGTTTATTCAATTGATGAAAAAATATGGCCATTTTTTTGTAATTAAATTGATAGAATTTTCTGAATTTTTAAAACAAATTTCAAAATGCTGCTAAAAATTTCATGTAAAATTGTGAAAATTTTCGTGAATTTCCAGTAGTAAATTGTGTGAAATTTTATCTTATTTAGATGAATCCAACTCACACGGTCCCAGTATTGGATGACAACGGATTTTGCATGTGGGAAAGGTAAATATTTTCAAAATTTTGGTTTTTAAAACAAGAAATTTGTGAAATTTTGTGAGTTTTAAATTGAATTTTTTGCTTAGCCGTGCTATAATGGGTTATTTGGTTCAACAATATGGTAAAGACGATTCTTTGTACCCAAAGGACCCTAAGCAAAGGGCCTTAGTCGACAACATGTTGTACTTCGATGCCAGCGCCCTCTACGCCGGATTGTTTCAATTTGCCGTAAGTACAAAAAGTTTGTGGAAACATTATTTGTAAAAGGTGCTGAATTTTTTTTTTTTAGACGCCGGTCCTATTCCTAGGCGAGAAGCCCAATGAGACGGTAAGGGCCTCTGTGGTCGAGCGCCTTGGATTTTTAAACACCATTTTGGGTAACCGCGAGTACGCTGCGGGTGACCGCTTCACCATCGCGGATTTCGCGCTTATCATTACCGTAATCACGGCTCAAGCCGGGAAATTCTCTTTGAACGAATTTCCAAACATTTTGAAATGGATGTCAAAGGTCAAAGGGGAACTTCCCTACTTCGACGAGGTCAACAAGGAAGGAGCGGAAATTTTCAAGAGTTTCTGCGATGCGAAATTCTAGTTTTTGGAAATTTTCATCGCAAAGTTTCGTTAAGTATTGCGGATTTTGCTGAAAAACCAGGAATCTCCTAAGTTTTTAAAAGGTCCTAAAGTTTTCTGAAATTCTAGTTTTCTAAAATGCCTAGTTTTCTAAAAATTTATAGTTTTCTAAAAATTCCTCGAGTTTACTAAAAAGTCCTCAAGTTTTATAAAAAGTCCTCAAGTTTTCTAAAAAGTCCTCAAATTTTCTAAAAAGTCCTCAAGTTTTCTAAAAAGTCCTCAAGTTTTCTAAAAATTCCTAAAGTTTTTTAAAAATTTCTAAACAAGAGGATTCCAAAAATTTTAAGTTTTCTAACAATTTCAGAAAGAAAACTTTTTAGAATTTCAGTAGAAATTTTCAAAAATTGCGGATGTCGCGTATAAAATGCTTTTAAAAACTCGGTAAGTTTGTCATATCAAGTTTTTAGAAAGTTTTTGAGATTTTTTGAAAGTTTTTTAAATTTCAAAAACTCTTTCAAGAGTTTGTTTTTAAAGCATTTTGGAGGTTTTATATAGTTTAAGATTTTTTGAAAGATTTTTAAAAAAACATGAATTTTTGGAAATTTATTAAATTTTTGAAAATTTCTGCCTAAATTCCAGAAAGTTTTTCTTCTGAAATTGTTTGAAAACTTTTGAAAACTTTTGCTATTTTTGAAATCAGTTTTAAATAGTTTCATCTCTCCTTTTTAGAAATTTTTTGAAAACTTTAGGAATTCCGGGTGATTCTTAACGAAACTTCCGTTACCGTATTTATATCATTGTTAGTAAATATATTCAAATTATTCATCCGTTTTTAATGTAAACAAATTTTAATGATCGATTAAATTTATAGATTCCCGCAGTTGCGTGACTTTAATCTGCCGTTATTTCGTTTTTAGATATTTGGCTCGTTCGCGAATGCGTTCAAGACCGAGCCACTAACTTTAACCGGTCGTTAACAATCGGTCGTCTAAAAGTTTTCATCGACCGACGACATCCGCTAATCGGTCGATAAAAATCCATGAACGGTCCTTTAACCCGTCAACCACCGAATGCCACGAAACCAGAGTATAATACTAGCACGGTTAGCGAGTGGATGACTTAACGGATGGTTTATTTATTTTGATGCCGGTTTTAACGGAAGATTTACGTTACGTTTCGTATTGTTAGTTTTTCTTAACGGTTAACGGTCTGTTACCATCGTCGGTTATGGCATGTTAAAGATGATGAAAATATGTTTGTCGTTGCTTTTGAACAATGTTTGTGTTTGCGTGTTTGTCAGACATGTTTCTACAATTGTTTGCCGAGTAAGTTTAGTACAAACATGTTTGTTGTTACAAACTTAGTTTTTGTGTGTTTTGAAACAGGATTTGAGTGAAAATGTCCATCGTGTTGTACGGATTTAGGAACAGTCCTTCTTACCGCGCGGTTTTGCTGACCGCGAGGGCCATCGGACTGCGGCTACAGGAAAAACACGTGGATTTGCGGAAAAACGAACACAAAACCGACGCGTATTTAAAGGCAAGTGGGGTTTTTGCAAAATAAATTGCGATATTTATTTGTAAAAATTGTGAAAATTTAAAAAATTATTTTGCGAAGATGAATCCGACGCACACGGTGCCTACGTTGGACGATAAGGGATTTTATATTTGGGAAAGGTAGAATATCATGCTTTTACTTTTCCTCTTCCTCTTTGTTCTCTTCCACCTCTTTTATCTCTCTTTTTTTCTTCTTTGTCCCCCCTCATCCTCTTTATCATTCCTTTTCCCTTCTCAACTATCTCTTTTTTTCTTCCCCTTGTTCCTTTTCATCTTCCTCGCCTGTCTTTTTCCCTTCTCTCTTTTTATCTTCCTCTTTCTCTACTCTTCTTCCACCTCTTCCTCTTCTCCCCTGTTCCTCTCTTCATCTTCCTCCTCATCTGCTTTTTCTTCCTCTTACTCCCCTTTTCCCACTTCATTTCTCCCTTTCCCCTCTACATCTTTCGCTTCCTGATCTGCCTCCTCTTCCTCCCCTTTTCCCTTTTGCCTCTTCATCTTTCTCTTTCACCTCATCTGCTTCTTCTTTCTGATCTGCCTCCTCCTCATCCTCTCCTTTTCCCTCATCATCTTCCAGTTTTCCCCTTTTCGTTTTCCTCTTCCTCATCTTCCTCTTTATCGTCATCGTCCTCTTCTTGCCTTTCCCTTCCTTATTCCGTTTCCTCCTCATCTGTTTCTTCTTCCTGATCTGCCTCACCTTCCTCTTCCTTCCCTTTTCCACGTCGCATTTTCCTCTTTTCACTCCCCTTTTTCCTGTTATTCTCCCTTATTTTTCTACCCTTCTTCCTCGTCATCTTCCTCCTCTTCTCCTTCTTCACCCTCATCAACTTCATCTACATCTTCCTCTTCTTCTCTTTCACCTTCTTCTTTCTCTTATTCCTTTTCTTCTCCATCTCCTTCTCCCTCTTATATCTAATATTCCTCTTCCTCCCCTTTTCCCTCTTTATCACTATTCTCTTCCACCTCCCCTTCCCCTTTTTTTTCCTTTCTTCCCTTCTTTCTCTCATTTTTCTTTCTTTTATTGTACACCATTTTCCAGCCGTGCCATCATGGGCTACTTGGTCCATCGCTACGGCGCTGACGACCGATTGTACCCGAAGGACCCCGCGAAGAAGGCCCTCGTGGACAACATGCTTTATTACGACGCTTCTTGCCTGGGACCTGGCCTTTGGCAGTTTGCGGTAAGTATACGAGAGACCCCTTTTACGCCGCATCTCAAAGAGAATTCAGCGGTTCGAATGTTTCGAACACTCGTTGCAGGCCCCGATCCGCTTCCTCGGCAAACCTCCGAATCCGGTGACCAAAGGCATCTTCTTGGAGCGACTCGGCTTCTTGGACACCATCTTGAAAAACAGAATTTACGCCGCGGGCGATGTCATGACCATTGCCGACATCGGTCTCGTGACTTCCGTGGCCGCGGTCGAAGGAGAAAACATCGGTGTGGAACATTTCTCCAGGATCGAGGCGTGGAGGTCGAGGGTCAAAGGTCAACTTCCGTTCTACGAGGAGGTTACGAAAGGACATGTTGAAAATTAGTAATACGGCAGTAATATTGTGGTTGTTCGAGTGATGTACATTTAAAAATTGCGGTACTGCGGTAATATCGTAGTTGTTCTTGTAGTGCAAATTTCAAAGTTGTGGTATTGTGGTAATATATTACTATTTCCAGAAATTTCAAATTCTTTAGTGTACTGCATATTTCCAACTTGCGGTACTGCGGTACTATATTGCGGTTAATCAAGTTATATGCTTTTCAAATTTGCGGTACAGCGGTAATATTGCAGCTGTTCATCTGCCTCTTATTTCTCTTACTACTTTTTTCCCCACTTAATTTCTCCCTTTCCTCTCTGCATTTTCCTCTTCCTTATCTATTTCTTTTTCCTGATCTGCCTCCTCTTCCTTCCTTTTTCACTCGTCATCTTCCTCATCCTCCTCATCTGCCTCCTCTTCCTCTTTCTCGTCATCTTCCTCCTCATCTTCATATTCCTCTTTCCTCCTCAACTTTCTCTTTCCCCTCATCTTCCTCTTCCTCTTTCCTTATCTTCCTCTTTCTTACTAAAACTGTTAACTATTTTTCAGATAAACTGTTTTTACATATTTTTTAATTTTCAGGGTTTTAAATATTTCTATATTTTACATTTAGAGTATTTTTTTTTCATATCTCGTTCGTTATTCGTGCAAAAATAAAGGTCCAAAACCAAACACGGCCAAATTGAGACCGACAAAATCTCCAGTTTCCATAATTTTGATCTGGATTTTCCTCCCAATTTTCTTATTATTGAAGTCGTGGAAGGACCCTCGTAACCCCTAGTAAGGTAAGGACCAAAGGGCGTTTTGGTGGATTTTTAAGCGGTCAAAGGTCCCAAACAGCTGCCCAACCGCGTATATCCACCTCGTGAGTATATATATCAACTCCATACAAGGGCATTAAACGCCAGATAAGGCCATATGTGTTTAGGACCCATATGGAAAAATATCATGTATGGACTTGGGGCATACAATATGGCACGTAGGGTCCAATAATATATTTTTTACAAAATTAGTTAATTTATATAATACAATTTCCCCTCATAATGTTTTCAAGGACCTCAGTCAACAAATATGACGTCATCATAACATTCCTGAAATTCCATCAATTCTGATTGGTTGTTTCTAAAAAGTTCAAGGTCCTTTGTTGCATTTATTTTTCTTCTCGTCACAGATTGTTTATTTCGTTGAGGACAGAGTGTCTGGACAAAGGACTCGTCACACATCGTGTTGCTGATTCAGGATTATCTAAAAGTGCCCTATAATTGTAAGTTTTAATATCATTTATGAATTTTTGGCAGATAATTTAATATTAATTTAAGGACATTTTTGTGATTTTCCAGCATTAATAATGCCCGTAATATTGAACGGTACTCCGGCCAGTCCTCCTTACCGAGCTGTCCTACTCACGGCTAGGGCACTAGGTTTGGTCCTCGAAGAAAGATTTACGGATCTGGTTCATGTAGATGTTGTCAGAAATCAGGTTGGGGCAAAGATAATTATAAAGGACCTACCGCTAAATGCCAAAGGTCTTAACTTAATATCTCATTTTTTATTTTTAGAGAGTTCCAAAATTCAACTTGCCAACATTGGACGACGAGGGCTTAATCATACATGGAACGTAAGAATAAGGGCGTTTATTATGCTTATGTGTCCTTACCCTCGAAGTCCCCCCTTTTCCCAAAGCCATCACTCCAGAAGCCCTTGCTCTTGATGCCATTGACCATGAAACTCACAACCCAGAAACCCACGCTCCAGGAAGCTCTTGTTCAATAAGCCCCAACTCTAAAAGCCCTTGGTTTTGAAGCCTACATTCAAGGAAGCTATTGCTCTAGATATCCTCACTCCAAAAAGCTCTCATTCCAGGGCCCTATTCCACAAAAGTATGGTTTTGTACTTGTACAAAAAGTACAAGCTGGTGTGTTCCACAGATAATATTTGTACAATTGTAATTTGTTAGACCATTCCTTACAAGTTACGAGCAAATATTGTCAGTTTACATGTGCTATGTTCCACAAATTTATTGCTGTTAGCAAATTGCTCGTAACTTGTAGTGAATTTGTTATAGGTAAATGATTACTCATAAATTAAGTATTAGAAAGCATTTGGAACAGGAATAGAACGTTTTTAATTGAATAAACATGTGGTCCATGCAGTGACAGTGAAGATCACTTTATCTGTTTTTGACAAATTGCTGCTAAATTCACCAAAAATTATTACCAAAAATGATGCCCTTTCTAGCTTCAATAGCACGGAGAAGTAGCATTTTATTTTCTCCAGACGCCATTTTCTTTTCACCTTAGACTCGAACTTTTGTGACATCACTCCTACACATTTACTAATAATTTACAAGTTGCTGAGATTTTTGGTGGAATGTCAGACTACAACTCCATTATTTACAACTCCATACACTCGTAACTTGTACACTAATAGTTGCACATTTTTGTGGAATAGGGCCCAAAAGCCCCAACTCCAAAAGCCCTTCTTTTAAAAATGATCTCTACTTATCTAAGTTTATTTAAAATTCCAGCAATCAGATTCTGACTCATTTGGTTGAGAAATACGGCAAAAGCGATGCGTTGTACCCCAGAGATTATGATAATTTGCGATTCGAAGTGGAAACCATGTTGCTTTTCAACTACTTTTACTTTTACAACTGCGTTGAAGAATATTTCGTGAGTAGCAAAAGTTAAAACGGATGAAAAATTCAGTGTGGATATTTTTGACATATGGATAATTTTCAAAACAATACCGAAAACTAACCACAAAATGTCCACATTTTATGGTTAGCTTCCACCCGAGAGCGACTCACGAGAGTTACTCTCAGGTGAAAATTTACCTTTGGTGTATTTTTTGAGTTTTAATTGCCTAAAATTATGTCGTATTTTCAGGAACCGGCTTTGTTCGGTAAACCGGTGAATGATTTTAAGAAAGTGCATATTGCTAAATGGCTGATGGATTTTGAAAAAATTCTCGAATTACGTTCGTTTGCAGCGGCTGAAAGATTAACCATCGCCGATTTCAGCTTATTAAGCACTATTTCAGTCATGGAATCGCTAGCCCTCGATATAACCGGATTTCAAAAGGTTTGCGAATGGGAACGACGAACTAAGGCTGAAATACCTTTTTATGATGAAGTCACGAGAGAGGGAATTAAAATGCTCGACGACAAATTAGCACCCGTTTTTAAAAAATAACATTTTTTTTTTTACTCATTTTTCGACTATTTATATATTTTTATGAGTCGTTTTTAACAGTGTTTTTACTTGTTGCTTTTTTTGTAATTTTCATGAATACGTTAAAAGATACCGACATTTCATCGTCAAAATGTTATAATAAATTAATATCAGTAAATTTGTAATAATCATCTCGGGTTGATGCAGGTTTTTTTTAAAATAAAGTCGTCTGGTTTTTGGCAAAAATGAATTGAAGTGCAAAAATAAAAGTTACTCGTGTCCAAAACCAAAAACGGCTAATTTGAGACCGACAAAAAATCCAGTTTCCGTAATTTTGATTTTCATCCTTATTTTCTTATAATTTAAGTCGCGAAGGACCCTCGTAAAGAAGCCCTGGTAAAGTAGGTACGTAAGGGCTTTTGTTGTACTTTTAAGCGGGGAAATTAAGGTCCCAAGCAGCTGCCCATCCTCGAATAATGCCTCGAAAAAGGCCCTTGTCGAATGTTACCATTTCTTGAAATTATGTAAAATGTATTTTACATAATTAGTTAATTGGTTTATTTATTAAAATTTTCCCTCATAATTTTTTCAAGGACCTTAGTCAACAAATATAACGTCATCATTAAATTCCATCAATTCTGATTGGTTGTCTACAAAGTTCAAGGTCCTGTGTTGCATTTATTTTTCTTCTCGTCACAGATTGTTTATTTCGTTGAGGACAGTGGACAGAAGTGTCTGGACAAAGGACTCGTCACACATCGTGTTGCTGATTTAGGATTATCTGAAAGTGCCCTATAATTGTAAGTTTTATTTAATTTACGAATTTTTGGCTGATTATTTAATTTTTAATTTGAGGACATTTTTGTGATTTTATAGCATTAATAATGCCCGTAATATTGTACGGTACTCCGGCAAGTCCTCTTTACCGAGCTGTCCTACTCACGGCTAGAGCACTTGGTTTGGTCCTCGAAGAAAGATTTACGGATCTGGTTCATGAAGCTGCTGCCGGAGAGGAGGATGTGGCAGGCTGGGTTGGGGAACTGGTAATTATAAAGGACCTATCACTAAACACCAAAGGTCCTAACTTAATACCTTATTTTTTATTTTTAGAGGGTTCCGAGATTTAACATGCCAACATTGGACGACGATGGCGTAATCATTAATAAAAGGTAAGAATAAGGGCTTTTATTATGCTTATGTGTCCTTACCCTTGGATTCCCCCCTTTCCCAAAGCCCTCACTCCAGACGTCTTTTCTCATGATGCCATTGGCCTAGAAACTCTTGTTTTAGAAACTCACAGCCCAGAAACCTTGGCTCCAGGAAGCCCTTGGTTTTGAAGCCTTAATTCCAGGAAGCTATTGCTCTAGACTCCTTCACTCCAAGAAGCCCTTACTCTGAAAGTTTGTCTCCAAAAATCCCTCGCAACAGAAGTCTCAACTCCAAATGCCCTTACTTCATGATTCCTCACCCCAAAAGCCCTTTCTTAAAAAATGATCCCCATTTATCTAAGTTTATTTTGTTTAAATTTCCAGCAACCATATTCTGACTCATTTGGTTGAGAAGTACGGCAAAAGCGATTCGTTGTACCCGAGAAATTTTGATAATTTGCGATTCGAAGTGGACACCATGTTGCATTTCAATTACTATTACTTTTACAACTGCATTGAAGAATATTTCGTGAGTAGCAAAAGTTAAAACGGATGAAAAATTCAATGTGGATATTTTGGACATATGGATCATTTTCAAAACAATACCAAAAATTAACCACAAAATGTCCAAATTTTAGGTGAAAATTTACCTTTGGTGTATTTTCTGAGTTTTAATTGCCTAAAATTATGTTGTATTTTCAGGAACCGGCTTTGTTTGGTAAGGCGGTTCATTTTTTTAAGAAAGTGCATATCGCTAAATGGCTGACAGATTTTGAAACAACTCTCGAAGGGCTTTCATTTGCCGCGGCTGAAAGATTAACCATCGCCGATTTCAGCTTATTATGCACCATTTCAGTCATGAAATCGCTAGCCCTCGATTTAACCGGATTTCCGAACATTTGCGAATATGAACGACGAATTAAGGCTGAAATACCTTTTTATGATGAAGTCACGAGAGAGGGAATTAAAATGCTCGACGACAAATTGGCCCCCGTTTTTAAAAAATAACATTTTTTTACACATTTTTTGACTATTTATATATTTTTACGAGTCGTTTTTAACAGTGTTTTTACTTGTTACTTTTTTGCAATTTTCACGAATATGTTAAAAGATACCGACATTTCATCGTCAAAATGTTATAATAAATTAATATAAGGAAATTTGTAATAATCATCTCGGGTTGATGCAGGTTTTTTAAAATAAAGTCGTCTGGTTTTTGGCCAAATTGAATTGAAGTGCAAAAATAAAGGAATTACTCGTGTCCAAAACCAAACATGGCCAATTTGAGACCGACAAAAAATCCAGTTTCCGTAATGTTGATTTTGATTTTCATCCTTATTTTCTTATAATTTAAGTCGCAGAGGGCCCTCGTTAAGAAGCCCTGGTAAAGTAGGTACCTAAGGGCTTTTGTTGTATTTTTAAGCTTGGAAAGGTCCCAAGCCCATCCTTGAATTATGCTTCGAAAAAGGCCCTTGTCCAAAGTTACCATTTCTTGAAATTTATGCAAAATGTATTTTACGTAATCAGTTAATTGGTTTATTTATTAAAATTTTCCCTCATAAATTTTTCAAGGACTTTAGTCAACAAATATGACGTCATCATAACATTCTTGAAATACAGCTATTAAATGGTCTTTGATATAGCTGTACGATTTTGATATTTGCATATATTTACGTACATTTACAAAATGGCGGCTGAAACAAACCCGAAGGGCAAACTTTTTTGCATATGTTTGTAAAAAACGTGTATATACGTACAATGTACGTCTATCTTGGTGGAGACCCGGCTTAATTAGTTAATTGATTTATTTGTTAAAATTTTCCCTCATAAATTTCTTAAGGACCGGTAATCAATTTTAATATAACGTCATGAGATATCACGACGTCATATTTAAATTGATTACCGGTTAATTGATTCCTGAAATTCCATCAATTCTTATTGGTTGTTCAAGATCCTTTGTTGCACTAATTTTTTTTCTCGTCGTATAGATTGTTTATTTCGTTGACCACAGTGGACAGAATTCCTTTGGTCCAGACAAAGGACTCGTCACACATCTTGTTGCTGATTTAGGATTATCTTAAAGTGCCCTATAATTGTAAGTTTTATTTTATTTATGAATTTCTGGCAGATTATTTAATATTAATTTGAGGACCTTTTTGTGATTTCCCAGCATTAATAATGCCCTTAATATTGTACGGTACTCCGGCAAGTCCTCCTTACCGAGCGGTCCTACTCACGTCTAGAGCACTTGGTTTAGTCCTCGAAGAAAGATTTATGGATCTGGTAACTGGTTGTACCTGCCGCCGGGAAGAATGTTAGGGCAAAGATAATTACAAAAGACCTATCGCTAAAGGTAAAAATACCTCATTTTTTATTTTAAGAGAATTCCAACGCCCAACTTTGCGACATTAAACGACGATGGCATAATCATTAATAGAACGTAAGAATAATTAAGGCCTTTTATTATGCTTATGTGCCCTTGCCCTTAAAGTTCCCCCTCCCCCAAAGCCCTTACTCCAGATGCCCTTGGCCTAGAAATTCTTCAGAAACTCACAGCCCAGAAACCTTTGCTCCAGGAAGTACTTGTTCTGGAAGCCTTAACTTCAATAGACTCCCTCATATTCCAGGGCCCTATTCCACAAAAATGTTTCATGTATTAGTGTACAAGTTACGAGTGTATGGAGTTGTAGTTTGGCATTCCACCAATAATCTCAGCAACTTGTAAATTATTAGTAAATGTGTACTAGTGATGTCACAAAAATAACAGGTCTATAAGGTGAAAAGAAAATGGCGTCTCGAGAAAATAAAATGCTACTTCTCAGTGCTATTATTGAAGCTAGAAAGGGCATCATTTTTGGTAAATTTAGCAGCAATTTGTCAAAAACAGATAAAGTGATCTTCACTG
>JAQGBW010000365.1:0-45151 GCA_034698625.1 Julus scanicus | reverse complement strand
CATTCAATTTTTACGTTATTTGCATGCACTTATTTACTTTCCGAACACTAAGCAACCGTTCAGTCAGATTAATTTCGCGAGGATTAATCCGTAATTTAACGCAGAAATTAAGCTTGGATGTCCCAAGTTTTTTCCTTGTATTTCATGCCACGTTTTTCCTCTCTCGTTAATTTTAGGAAGTCGTTAGCCCCATATGGGGTTGGTTTTTCACTTTCTTCTCTCAATTTGAAATACCTCGATCAACATAATGACATTACAGAGATAAAAGCGAGTGAAATCGAAATTTGATTTAATTAAGCAAATCCGCTGGCGTGTTTTTAATATCATTGCAACTGCCTAATACGCAATGTACACGAAATCTAAATTGAAACTAGAACGCTTATTTTTTATTATATTTTTTTTTCTCCTGTATCTCATTTTCTATTCGTCGTGAAATCTTCAGATTGCATCATATTCGTTAAAATATTAAAGAGGGATAAAAAAAAACCCGACACATTCAGAGTGTGGTAATAAGAGAGATGTTAGTGCGACCGTTTACATAATCCTACAGTGTCTGAACTACGCGGTTTAAGATACGTGCTTTCTCTTAATATATTCGAGCCTATCGCCATTATTTTTTCCCCTCATTTTCACCCTCCACGTAACTCGTTAGAACGGTGTTTTATTTCTCTTCTTACATATATATACTATAGGTATACGTCTAATTATAACCTGCTTACACAACGTTCTTTGAATATATGAAGATGAATAAATAGATGGCGTGGCTTAGTAGAGTATCGCTTCTTGTTTAATTTGTGGTTTTCATTATCTTTTGGATATCTATCACACCAAATTCTTGCAAATGATGTAATTCAAGGAGAAGAGCATATATATACATATATCCCGCTGTTGCCTCCATTGGATTTTCTGCTCGCTGCTTTGCATATGCTCGCTTTCATCGTCGTTTTTGCACGTAATACATACGCGTTGATGCACCATGGATAGGATCTATTTAATGTCCTTGTCGCGAAATCATATATTCGGGGACTGTTCCCAAAGTTTGTGTCTATTTGGAGACGTCTTCTTCAATTTGTACGCGCTTGATGATGATTCGTTCATGATGATGCTGTAAAAATGGCACTGTACCAGACATCCAGATTTGCATCTCTTGTTTAATAAATTGCCTCTTATAATGTAGTAGCATATACAATGGTCGAATTATGGTTTCAGACGTGCCCATCATTATTGGCTTCTTAATGCTCATCATAACTGTTCAACATCTATTACAGCTTTTGTTCAAAATGAGTGGTCACGTGAATTACGTCATATGCTACATTCCGAAAATGTTATATCGTCATTGAAATTGTATGTTTGTTTGTTTAGTACCTTTAGAGCATTGTTTCTGGAACTTTTCTGTTTTAGGACACGTTTAAAATGTTTCCGATATGGGTTATATCAATCATGTAATAATTTAAAATTTAGAAAGTCCTAAAAATTTATTTTAATGCACTTTGGGGACATTAAATGTTCCAAAACACTAACTCGAAATAATAATATACTGGGCTGCAACATCATCAAACTATATTATTCTTAAGATATGTTAATAATTTGCCAGCTATTGGAACCTTCAGCAGTTGTAAATATGACCACTAGATGGGGACACCTCGTGCGCATATCCGCAACCTATGAAAGTCTCCAAAGACAGGGCTGTCAAAAGCTGAAATACACCATATTTATGGATTTTCCCTACGTGTTCGTGCAGGCTAATGTGGTTCAGATGCTAAGGGGTTTCATATTGCATTCAGCTTTCTCCCATATCTATTAATACCAGCACGCAGATGAGGAATTATAGGAGAGAGAAGCTTCCTTGATCCCCTCTGTCATTTTCTTCTTATTTCTTCTGCTTTTTTTTACCCCTACCTCCACCTTCCATTTCTTATCCCCCAGTCTCAGAAACTTCTATTTTCTTATATGCCAAATCCCTCCTCTTTACAACTGATCAAGCCGTCTTTTGTCTTTTTTTTTTCTTTCTCTTCTTCATTAAGATTACTTGCCTACGTAGTTTCCTCATGAAGCCGAGCTCGTTCAATAATATGCGCTCGTGTATCTATGTATTTTCAATGGAAATCTAAGATTTTAATTGCGTTGTATAATCTGCATTATTTCGTATCGTAATCGTGTCCGCCATTATTGAATGAGACTCAGGAGAACGGAGGGAGACGCATATTGTATTTTACTGCTTCCTCAGCCTGATTCGCAGTTTTTTTCACTACATTTATTTCCTGGCTTATGGGCCTATAAAATTGCCATAGGCGTACTTCCAGGCACGTACTTTTTTTTTCCCGGATTTTTAATTTGCGTATATGAGACGGCCTCGTGAATATCGATTTCCATATTCAACGAAATTAATTTCAGGTTTTAGCATTATAATGGGGAAGTATTGTTTTTGTTGCTGCCATTGGAGGCTGCTCTTCTGGATAAGACTCCCAATGCTCTTGTTTGACAGTATTTCATCTCTAAAACTTCTTCTTAAAGACCACGGCGATTACTAATCGATATTTCCACATGAAAAAAAATAACGAATATGGCCGCCATGTCAGAAAGAGTTAAGAAAAATCTTATTCTACACACATATTACAACCCTTTTACGGAATAGTGTCATCAAATATTAGTTGCGCAAACCAACGTCACTTAGCGTTATGTCTAATATTTATCTTTGATGGAACATTGTTTGTATCGCTGTCTCTAAGCATTTTGTTAATTTGATTATTTTCGCTACATTTGTAATTACGAAAATATACACTATATTCGGAAATGGTTTTCTACTTTCTTAGACTCGTCTTATTCGTCAAAGAAATTTATAATAGTTTTAGTTTATATATAATTCAGTATTCCAAAACTCGTATATCATATGATAATCATTGCAGTGTTCAGACGTGTTAAACTTTGATAACAAATTTGCAAGTTATGACAAGTTATGACAAGTTATGATATTTAGTTGAATTGAAAACGTATTTGCATAAATTCTATCCAAATTGGTTGAAATCAATTCTGTGATTTGGATTCTGGATTTGGTCTATGCAGGCCAACTGTTTGAAAAAAGTTTTAAATAATCTAGGTGTTTATCCGTGTTAACGAATAGTACAAACTTGTGCTCCATATTTCATTATAGCCATTTTTATAGCATTTTTACTATTTTACTTCTAGCTGCTATTGTATGCTCTCCAACCTTGTTAGTGTGAGTTCAAACTTTGTGCATTTTTAATGAAAGCAAACATGTGTAGCCATGAGCAAATGATCTTTGCCTTCAGCTTGAAACTTCATTTAAAGTCTTTTTAATCAAAAAAAATTTTTTTTTCATGCGGCGAAATTTAAGAACAAAATTAGATTTGGTATGTCTACGTATTTGTACATAGTTTTAATTATACTTTTTCCGCGATTTTTTTTTAATTAACGTTAACAAAATTTCCTTATTTTACAATATCGGTTCCTGAAAAAAAGCGAAAAAAAGATGAAGGTTTCTCGTCGTAAATAGACGCAGCTTCGGATTTGAATTAACTTTGCGCAAATCTGATTTCCATGCATTCTTGGAAGAGCTTTGGGGATGCTTTAATCATAACTGAATTAGGCTTAAGGAGTTGGTGTTTCTTCCACCTGTTTGCATCTGACATCATTTTCCAGGCTTCTGCGAGCCGAGATATCGCAAAACGTAATTACTTTTCAACATAAAGCATACATGTAAATAAAATTTGTACAAATAAGCTTATGCGAACGAAGCGAACAACCTTTCGTGTAATTCGGTGGCTTCTTTTCAATGTATTGCTACTTGGGTGGCTGTGTTTTGCCATACTACCAATATAATACGTTACTCTGTTGCATTAACCTATAAGCCTTAGTCGTAATCAAATCAGTTTATTTCAAGAAAATCAAACCAAAGGGTTACGAATATTAGCACGCTTGTCGTACTGAATTTATTATCTAAGGCTGTATCTGAAATTTGATCTTTATTCAGCGTATACTAGGTTTAACAACACACCGAATTGCTTCATTTCATCTAATATGCGGATTTTGCTTAATTTTAAAACTTATTTGCATGATTTCATATACAGATCAGCATTCAAAACACGTTCGTCTAATACTTGTAAAACTTCAATACCACTAACTAAGCGTATTACACATTCACCTGGGGGTGTTTTCGAGTGCCATCAAGGGCTATGAACTTTGTGTGGCACTTTACTTGTTACGACTCATACATCGAGGAATTTATGAACGATCCTTACCGAAAAGTTTGCTTAGTCATCTGAATTTTACAAATAAAAAGATTTTTAAAGGTGATAGCTGCCATTAAGGTAATTGATGAACGATAATTCAGGAGTTTGTTAAGAAATGATGATGCTTCTCCTTCTACATATACTGCAGCACTTGAACTTAACTTTTTAGCTACTAATTTAAGTTAGTCACTTAAGCTAAAAAATATTTAATAAGGAACTTATAAATGTAGGTCTCACAGCTATGAGAGTTAAAAAAATCCTCTAAAAACCTAGCTCTAAAAATCGACTGCGGCCTCTCTTCTCATCAATTATAAATTATCAACAAAAAAAAAATTCGAAAAACTATAATCCCAATTTTCAGGTGGACTGAATCCCACAATACACTAGCACTTTTCATTTTTAATATTAATAGCAATGGATCTAGAAGATGAGATGAAATGCCCACGCATTAGTTTTCTCGTGTATAAATCTCAAAACTTTAACAAGCTGCAATTTTTTGGCTACATTATCTTTCGAGGCTGAAATATCCGATGTAATGGTTCGTTAATTATAATCGCCTGTTTCTTGGTCAGCAGGGATTAAACTTAAAATGTCTCAACTGACAATACCAGTCGTTTAGATGATTCTTTGTTATCGAATGTGCGAGTTGTATGTTGGTGCATTGGACAAAGTGGTCACTAGATTAGCTGAACGGCAGCCATGAACGTCGTGAGGTGGTTGCTAGGAGCCAATTAGTGGCTGGCAGGCGTTTGTTGGTTGCTAGGGATTTTGCTGCCTCATCTGTTCGCGACCTAATTACGTCCACGCTACTCTCGTACATACATTACAGTGATTGAAGTTTATACTCTTAAAATTGATTATGAAATATCGCCTCAGAAAGTAGGCCTAGCAGGTTCAATTCCTAGGTAAAACTGAAACCTCAACGTATACATACAAAACTATAAATGGTATGTCTTAAGGGAAATATTGTTGAATTCATTTTGTTTTAATTTTATATTTTCTTTCCTAGTTTCCATGCAACTTTTCTCCATCCCTTGCTTATGTTATCTGTAAAATTTTTGTGTATTATCCACAATTTTTTTCTTGCCATATTTCAATATTTTTTTCCATCCATCTAATTTTAACTCGCTATCTCTACATTTTCTTCTTGGAATATACCCTGTGGACGTGTTTCGTTTCATTTATTAGACCTGCAGGTTTTTTTTCTATTTTTTTGTATATAAATGTATACTGTATAAGATATGTATTTCGGTTTATATATATTTGCCTTTTTCATCGCATTTCTCCGGAAGAAAAAAAATGCCATCGCGTATAAGCTGATCAGTCATTTTCGACGGGTTTATGTTTTCACCCTCCAATTTTCTTACAAATTTTTATCTCTTTTATTTTGAAGTATTTGCTGACTCTTATCATCTTTTTCTCTCTTTTCGTTTTTTTCTAGAATTTTTCTCAATTTTTTGCTTCTTTATATGTTTAATCCTCAATTCCAAAGTGATATTAGCGATGCCCCAGACCATGAAATATTTCCTAAAGATTTCTCATTTTTTCAACCTCCGTTTCTGGGCACCTCTGAGCTCTGGGTCTGACCAACGCTGATGTATAGCAGCTAACTCGAATCTTGAGGTCGATATCGAGTGTATCTATCAAACACAACTTTTACTAGGGTGGTCTTGTGTCAATAATTATCCGCAAAGCAGTTGTAGTTGTTTTCTATTGGCAACACTGGCGTTTTGGAGAACATTGCTAGGTGTCAATGCGTTTTCATTATTCTGGGAATGCTTATAACCAATGCAAATTCAGGGAATGTCTTTTTCAAGTAAGATTTACAAAAAAACAAGCAAAATTCCGCCATTTGTTTAGATACAATTTTAGAAAATTTGAAGGAGTTTCCATCAAAAATCTTATTCCAGAAAGTTTTTGTCGCACAATTGTTAACAAAAGCAATTTCATGTCTCAGCCACCGTATTGACCCCTCAATCACGACTTAATGTTGCTATTTAGGATTAAGCCTCATGAATTTGCGAGGTTGCATCGTGCAACCCAAACGGTGAAAGGGAGTAAACATTGCATGCAAAACAGTCGTTTTTCTCCCCCCCCACAAAATATTCCGAGCAGGAATAAAAGTAAATCATTTTCAATGTTTAGATCTCGGCGTGGAGATTAATCCTGAGTGTACGTTAGGCACATGCACAGGGAATTGGGTATATAACAGAGATGGGGGAGTCGCAACACGCGTGGACCACCACTGCCACCCTCCGCGGAATGACCAGTTAATGTTAGATACATATGCATGGGACCATTAGGCAAATTTATGCCCGCACATTAAATGCCAAATGAAGGCAAATTTATGTGACCGTTTAACCCTTTGAGCCCCTTGTGCTATAGATGATCTTAATCAAGTTGTCTGTTGTGCGGAGTTGTGGACCCCCATTGTTTCAACGCACAAAATAAAGCTAATAATAATAATAATCATTAAATGGACGCGTTGTCCAGTCTCCTTGTGCGATGGGCATTTCCAAAAGTTTTGCTACATTCCACGAGCCTTGGCAACCTGAAATTCCATAGAATTTTGAATATTGTTTTAAAATTCAAGGCAATTCCCTGGATGCCCTGTATAGCTTTTCCACCTGGAACTATTGTTGAGTGCTAAGCTTTTTATACATGGTCCTTAACTTAGATCTGTCATATTTTGTGTAAAATATAACAAAGATAATGTACGGAGTAAATAATTCCAAAATATTACATTTAATATCATTGAACGTGATATCAGATTGGCTGGTTTTACATTACTTTAATTTTTTAAAAACTGTAAACAGTGATTTTCAGATAATGGGACCGAAATCCAAAAAAAATGTTAATGTGGCCATTAGCATAAGGTATATTTCATGTACAGTATTCGGTTTTTGCTTATTTGGTCCCAAGTTTCAGATGTTGAACTGTACCACCAGTTGTATGGGGAAATTTTCGACAGTCCCTCGGCTGCCCAAGGCAGGGAGGGTCCAGTACATGGGTTTGCAGGACCTGACATCGGAATAGGAATTGTTGGGATCATCGGGTACAGAAAAATGGCAAATAAAAAGCCCGCTAAAATGATGAGAGTAGTGGCACACGGGGATGCGACGAGGGGATAAGGAGGAGGGGTGGACACGAGACGGACAAATGTAATAATATTCTGGTGATGAGATGGTTTCGGCTAACCAAAAAGCATCTCAGTTAGATTGGATTGCTTTTTGGAGTTGGCAAGTTTTACAAGCGGGTTCGCGTGGCACTGGGGGGTGATCCCGGGGGATAAGGCGTGCTGTGGTCATTCGGTTTCATCCGTTGCTTCCGTACGGTCAGCTGGGAATACGACCTTAGCCGCTGTACATTTTTCTCCTCATTTCTAATTTGTGAGCTGGGCCGTGCATTTTCCCCTCGGCCTCTCATTCGGTCCATAATTGCCGCAGTTGGATGGCCGCTGAAGGAACGACCTTGTTTTTTTGTCCATAAAAAATGCACTAGACTGTCACGTGATAAATTCATCCCGTAATGGTCATTTGTAAAAGTTGTCAAAACGTCCACTGTTTAAACCCCACCTCTCGAGCACCTGGCGGTCGGTTAATTGAGGTCCAGTTGATAATCTAGTGTTATTGTCTCGGTGCCAAATTAAAAATTACCGCCTCCTAAGACCTGAAGGATAGTCGGTTAATGGACGTTGGATTTCAATTCACACCTGAAATGGTGGTATTTCAAATTGAAAATATATCCTGAATTAACCCATATTAAATCATTCTGAATCACCGATTGCAAGTCGGATCCCATAACCGTAATGCTGTCTGGTGTGCTCAGTAAATTTAAGAGTCCACAAGAGCCCTGAAACCAAAAATCCGAACAACCACTGGATATTACTACCAGTTGATTACTACAAGTGTATATATAATATAAATGTTGCTAATTACTGGTATGTGTTTGTGTTTTCAGACTTGAACAATATAGGTGACATTTCTAAGACTATTCAAAATTCATCTTTATGGAACATGTTTACACAAATTTTGTATTCTTTTTAGAATTTCATTCCAATGTGGTAATCCTTGGAATTATCATTTCATAAAACAAGATTTTATAGATTACTATGAGAACATCTATTCTAGGCCCCATTTTTTCTATCATTAATCCTACTCGCCAGTCCCTCCCGATCTACCTAATCTAGTATTGTTTTCCCTGACTTTCCCTTCATCTCCCTCTTTCGGTCCCTATTTCCTCCAACGTAACGGTAGATGACAATTTTAATGACAATATCATGAGCGCGATGCAGTATGGGTAGAGGCAAGGCGATAAATCATAATGCAATTAAGTGCTGACGCTCATATATAAATTGCGCGCACCATGTTAGAAAGACGGGAAAACCCCTATTAACCCTGTGGCTTGCAGGGAATGCTAAAATGCGAATCGGGCTAAGCCTAAAAGCGTCGAGCCAGAGTACAAAATAATAAAATTACGCAGATGTTATCAATTCAAGCGCCAGTGGCTATCCCGAATTAACGCCTGATTGTGGTATAAGACCCGAAAAAGCTTTTGGTTTGGAATTCATGCATGTTTGGAATTTTAAAGTTTGTCGCATGGAGGTATCTTATGCAATATCTTTACCATTATTTATAATGAATTTACCCTTTACCTACCATTAATCGTGGGTGAGCGTTGCGTGCAATGTTATATCAGTGCATTTCAATATTTTAAAACTGCTTACAAGAGTTGATGTTGTGTCCTATCGCGTGTTTAATAGTAATTAACTTTATAATGGGGTTTTAGTGCCCAATCAAAAATCCTTCAAAATGTTTTTCTCTCAACTATGTCTATTACACGTGATTAACTTTTTGTTTTGTTGAAATATGACCTAAACATAGAGAAAAGCATTAGGGTACGTATTATTTCTTGAATTATTCATTTAGAAAACTTTTAAAATGTAATTTATATAAAAAGAAATAAGTGTGTTACCAGGCTCTACAGGACTCAGCCCGTCACACCCTTTTTTAAGGAGAGTTGGGATATTTCATGTTAATTTTTTTTTTCATTTATTGAAATACTGTATATTTATTTATTTATTTATTGCACAGATCCATAACAAATCAATGGGCGTATATGGGCGTGTGGATATAAATGTATATATGTATATACATTTATATCTCCATGTATGGACCATATCTAGCCTTTGAACGACGATATACAGGTGTATCTATATGCAGCACCATATTACATTTTTAAATGGCTATAAATAGCCTATTCTTAGACCTCAAGATTCTATAAGAGCCATATCATTTAAGAATGGTCTACATACTGTATAGTCACGTTTAAACCCTACGTAAACTTGCTGTATAGGCCCTATGAAGGGGCATAAGTGAAGCATATGGTCATACAAGGATCTACGTGTATACCTTGGTATTTGTGGCTGTATACACAGGTATATTTGGACTTGCATGAGCTTATGTGCCCATGAGTATTCAGATGTCTCATTTCTGGTCTAGCCATTCATATATTTGTTTCATCCTGGTTGTCACTACAACAATGCAAATGCTGGGTTTGCATCTTCTGTATAAATAACCAATTCTACATAAGCTCCAATGTTATGCAAACTCTACTTGGACTTTTCATCTGGCCCTCGCCTTTATATATCTATTCCCATGTCTTGTTTCCATTTATATAGTGGCGAATTATATTGTATGTATCCGCATAATACAGCACTTTGGCGGGTCCCGTGTAATTTATAGCCGTACCTAATAGGTGAAATTTCATTTCCCAATACTTTGAATATTATCATCAAATGCAGTTGTGTTTCTACAGAACTGTTTAGTGTGTTTTTTTTCTATTTCAATTTAGTTTTTTTTTCTCCTGAAGGGGAGAATCTAACTTTGAATTTTATTTCATGAATAAGTTCGGCTTTTTCTAGCATTCATTTCGATTCTCCTCGGAATTTGGTGGTTGAAATTCAATATTTTTTATTTTGCATGCCAGACAGGCCAGCTCGCTAAAATGGACATTTAATACATCAGCCCGCCAGTTTCATATCCCTTGACAATAAGCTTATTCTGGGCATCTTGATGACTACATCGATTTCAGCTGGGTGGAATCCATCTCGAAAAAGTGCTTTATTGACTAGGTTCAACAGGTTTTTTTTTTGTATGTGCAGTCTCAAAACTTAAAATTTAACTTGTAAATCTTGCGGTCACCAAGACAGGTCGATGATATGGGTCAGTCATTGCAGTAGTTGCGGGTTCTGTTATACAATGCGGGTCATTAAAAGGCAATGGCATTTAATTTGGATGTCGTACTTCAATGTTTGGAGAAAAAAACTGATGAATATGCGACACTACATGGCGGTAAAAAAAGCTGCGGGCTACCAAGGTGCAGCTGTCGCCTCTAAAGGGCATGAGAAACTCTAGGGTCCATTCTATAAGGGTTCATGACTAGCGCCAATTGTGGTAAAATTCATAAAGAACGAGTACCTACTTAGTTTTGAGAATTTTATTAATAAACTGCTGTATTTTTATGCAACTTTTGTTACGTATACTTGTTGCAAGATAGTGATATCACATGCTTCAAGAAGCTAAGAGTTCAACTCAAATAGGAATGTTATACTGGGAGCTTCACTGCACTGGAACTAAAACTGTTGGTTGCCAGGTGACAAAAAGGACCTACCCACAGCTATAAAGCTGTAATTTAATTTGTATTGGAAATAACGGTGCAATTAAAATGTTTGTAAACAAACTTATATTATATAATTATTTAGTAATTACAGTGTTCATACAGTATAATGCACATATTTTTGGCATAAACAGTAGATGGAGATTGTCATAGTTGAATTTGTAAGTTATTCTTTTTTTGGAAATTTTGGCAGGTAGTTTATGCTGAATGAATCTATTAATGCAATGGAATGGCGAAACTAACACGTGACTATGAAATTTACGATGTTTTGTAGAAACTTACAGATAACTGGGCAATCCAGCTCAAACCGCCCAGTGTGAATAAAACTCGTGATCCAAGACTACAAATTCAATTTTACAAAGAAAAGTTGAAGAATTTTCTTTTGTTCAATTTTCTTTTGTTCAATTTGTAATGTAGATAAATCGATCCGAGTTTTTATCTAGTTTTGAGTGTGTTTTCTAATATTCATTTGAATTTTTCGATGAAGCATCCGGATGACAAATGTTTGCTTGTCTGTCAACACTTTTTCTTGCACAGTTCTTTTAGTCAAACTTCCCATTCGTACTCTACTCAGACCCTTCTTATGTCTCAAGTTTTTTTAAAAAAACACTTCCATCTCTCCCCCCACCTCCTCTCCCTTTCAAATATGATCGGTCGATTACACTTTTTCTTTCTGAATGATTGCCCCAATTTTGTTAGTGGTGTTAAGCATTAGTCATGCCTGGTCTGTCTGTATTACGTACACCGTAACGCAATCTTGAAGGGAAGAAACTCGACGCAAGATGAAGATGAAACAGGAAAGGAAAACAGTGTGAGCGAGTTGGGGGGAACAACATCTTCCTACCTTCCCTATACAGTTTTTTCTTCTTTTTCGCCATATTATGTTTACCCCCTCGCAGCCCCTTTTTGTGTTCTGTTGATGCTCGCGAAACGCATTCGTAAGAGTTAAGTTTATTTTTGAGATAACATTTGCTTACGACGTAAACATTGAATAACCTTTTGATGCTCACAGGCAATGTAAACCATTCGAATAGATCATGCAGATGAATTTCTTCTTATTTCGACGCTTATTTGCATATGGATCTTGCCTTATTTTACATGAATTGAAACAGGGAAGGAAAAACTGGGGAATGAATAGAGAAAATGAAGTCGGCATTCGGTTACATGGTGGGCTCGACAGGTGTTCTGAAACTGTAAACACGATATGATTAACCACGTTGTGCATTGATGGGACATTGCTGGTATACTGGGATTTCTAGTTGACTTATGGTTAGGATATCGAAAAGCCCTCTCTAGTTAGTTGGGATTAACGCTTTCATGGCAATTTGCTAAAGAATGGGGAAAACTAAAAAAAACGGTCCTGAAGCCCTATGACTTTTACTTTGCAAAGCCAAACTATGCATCAATTTTATTTTGTTTTTTCTGATTATCAGTCATATTTGTGTAATTTAAAATGTATATAAAATTGTGGTCGATTTTATGCTAATGTGTAGTGTCAGACAATGAAAATCGTTTTTGCAGGACAAGGCACGTCACATACCCTGTAGAATGTAGATGCATGGCAGGTGGTGAACAGGTGAGATCATCAGCGGCAGTTTATCAAACTTCATGCCATTTAAAATGACCACCATAAGTCAATAGATGTTTTCCTTTTCAAATTATGTGTAGTCGGTGTACCCTTGGGCAACTGGTAACAACAGCAACCAACGATGACGTTACTGAATGGGGGGTGCCTTCAACCATTTGTCACTGCTTGTTCACCAAAATTTACAATCTTGTTCATGTTTGCTGATCAAATCGTCGTTGTAATCTGAAATGCAGCAGTAGCACCTGGCCTTGTTTATGGTATTGTACGTGCATGCACGATGGAATCGTATTAGGACAAATTTGGGCCTGATTATTATGATTGAACAAGATGGCTGCCTACCATCAAAGCTTCCAGAAAAATATATAAAAAAATGTTAGGACGTGTAAAAAGAAGGGATGAGGGCTTTCGTTTTCACGGTTGCTAAATTGAGTTGATAAAATCTCTGCTTGGGAACTCGTCCTCAATTGGGGAAAATCTAATATGCAGAAATTCGATTTGGATTTTTTTTTTTCGAATTTGCACGGTTGTTTAAGAAATCGAATTTTTCAGCTGGATTAAATTTGGCAACGTAAAAATGAGTTATTGAATCCGTGCTAGTCGTATGTTTGTAGCTGTGACATTGGTCACGGAGGGTTTTTCCCCTTCCTAACCAGTAATCTAAAGCCAACAATTGCAACTTTACCCTCAGTGTTAGCGCCATCTGGTGAGCCAAATCGTCACTCGGGGGTTGCTGCTCAATATTCTTCTTACTTCCGTGGTTTTAAGCTTTGTCGGTTAGTTTTTTCTAAAAAAATAACAATTACTTAAAAATCTAGTTCGCAACATCTGGCGAATATGACCCAATTGATATCAATGTTTGAGATTGATTCGCTTTTATCTCGCAGCTATGATACGGTAATGATTTTATGTTCGCTATCAAGCCAAGCGCTGGAAAAAATTATCTTGGTTTTTCATTGATTTGCTCAAGCTGTTCTGGCAGGTGAATTTTCTGCAGCTTTAGTTTCAGACAAGGAAATTTCAGAAATCAATACAGCATAGTTTGAAATCAGAAGGCTTTTGCCCTATATTTAAGGCCCAAATGCGTAATCATTTGGAATTGTCCATGCAAATTTTGGTTGATTTGGTCAACTGCTAATAAACCTGAATACTGTATGTCATAAGAGAAGTAATTGTTTGCAATATTATTAGATGTTTTATGGTTGATAGTTTTAACCGGATGCGTTGAGTTCGGCGGATGTGAATTACTGTAAATTTTGTGAAGTTCGTCGCGCGTGCGCAAATTAACTTCCGCAGAAATCAGCATTTCCGGTTAGAGCTACTAGCCTCTCAAGTGAAGGTACCTATTTTTATGTCAAGGATACTGCAAATGAAGCTACTTATTTGGTTTTTGTATAAAACAAACTGGAAAATCGATTAAACATTGCAAATGTATTTGTCAATACAAACGTGCCTTGTAGGAAGTTTCTGTCTGTGCTTTTATTATTAATCTTCAGAGAAACGGTAATTTTAAATAGGATTAAATATAGGTTGAGTATGCTTTTGTTACCGACGATGTCTTACTTCGAAAGAGTTTTCATCGCACTCTGTAGACGAATGTAATGAGCGAAACAACACGGATGCGTTTGAAAATCACGCCAAATTTCTGTCTCTCTGCAAATAATAAATATCCGTGTGTGCGTGGGGAGCATAGGCACAAAGTGTCGACGCAAGGTGGCCTAATACATTTTTTATTTGACGCGATCGTGCGAATTTGGAGGAAAAAGTGATTGAATTATGAGAAACGATGTTGCTCCGTCTATAGAAAGTAATCCCGAGCGAAATGCGACGACAAGAATACCAAAAAATGAAACTCTCATAGTCGACAAATAACGGTGCATCCAGCAAAGGCGAAAATGAGATTGAAAGGGCATTCAGCCATAGGATTGCATACGGCTGGATTTTAGAGGGGGCGCTAATGATGATGGGGTGGAAGGGCAAAGGAAAACATCGCTTTTCACGTGTGCTGGAGCTAAAGGATTCCCCATTTTCATTGGCTTTCAGTCTGGACGACCCAAAAATGAAGAAGGTTCGTGCATGGATGCATCTTCTCAGGCACAACTTTTATTTTTCCAAAACTTGAATATTCAACCTTTCCCATTGACAGTTGTGTAGTTCTAAAGGATATGCTAAACTGCAAGAGTCTACTCTTACAAATTGAAAAGGAGTAAAACCATTTGTCCAAACTGTCCAAAATTACATTTTTGGTAAATCACAGAATTTAATTTTATTGATGAAAAATGTCTTAAGCTCGGTCTCTTAAGCAGTTTTTTTCCTAAGCATTGTAAATCTCCTAAGCAATACTACTCACCTTAGTTTAAGACACCATTAAGTTTCAAATTTCGTATGCATTTGTAGCCAAATGTGATGTTTGAACGATTAATCTCAAAGGGTAAAAAAAGAATATCAACGGGGGAAAAACCACATCAATCACTGTTTTCAACATTAAACTTTATTAAAACTCGTATTTGCGGTGAACATCATTTTTTGTATATGTATAACTGCTGGTGCAATCAATTTTGTATTCACTTCAACGCAGTATTATTTGTGAATCCAAAGTTGGTCACCCTATAATTTCACTCACGATGTCTATTCAGCGTTATCGGAATATACAGAGTTGAGTGACATATTTATTTTTCCTGGTAATTCTGTAATGAAAATCCCTCCGTAATATTTGTTCTTATCAAGATTTCCGCGATATTTTCCATTTTTTACATTTTCCTAGAAGGTCTGAAGAGGCGTTTTATCTCATTGTGGAAATGAAAATGCGCTTGATTGATTTATCTTGATCATTACGCTGCTAAGTGATGATGTGAGGGGGTGACGAATTAAGAAACGAACAGCTCTGTTTGTTACTAACTTTGGTTACTACGCAATATGTGAAATACTACATATACAAGCTGTTGAACTGATTTCCGTTTCAACCACCCTTGAATGTTTAAAGAGGAAATGGATGATCGTTGTTTGGAAATTTACGCCGAAAATTACTGCAAAATAATGTAAATTTTTAACTAGAGTTCTTATTCTTTTGCTTAAATCAAGAGCGAGTCGAAATGTTCAATTGAACACTTGGAGCAAAAATGATCACAAATAATGTATAAAAAAGTATTTAAGGTTCAAATTCCTTGTTTTCAGTCTCGTATAATAATATCGTAGTGTTTTGGTTGTTTAGTGAAGTTGCTTGATAAGTGGAAAATTATATTTTATCACTTTTTTGAGAGAACAACAATCTTTGAGCCATATTTGGCATTAAAGCAACTCTAAGGACCTATTCGTTAAAAGGCCGCAATAGGTTTGTAGGTATAACAAGTTTAGCAATATACACGAAATATTGTGGTCTCACACGTGATGAGTTCAATGCCTAGAACAGATGGCGAAAAATCCACTTGAGCCCATCAACCCGGACGCTTGGTGTGCAATTTCCTCTTCAAGTGGCTCTCTGCGCCTGTTATCTTAATGAATTGTACCGGGAGTGAGGTCGATTTCAGGTGCCCCTTTACCAACTGGTACTATGCAACCAACGTCATTCACCCACGGATTTTTTTCCCCAAGTGCATCTAGCAAGAACAACCACATACAAATATCGGCTATGCAAGCAATGATTGCCAACATTTCAGGACAACACTCGTCATAATTGCAGGCAATCATGCATTGCAGATATGCTTTCAATGTTGGCCCACAATTAGGGGCAACATTTTAATATGGTTTCCATACATTTTAAACAATCGACGGATGTAAAAATCCGACAAGGATTCCGCACGTCGACCATATGGGAGGTTAGAATTGGACTTAGAATATTTTTTGCTTCGTCCATGTGGGAATGGGACGTAGAATGGGTTAGGTTAGGTCCCATTCCCATATGGTCGACGTGCGGAACCCTTACCAAAAATCCTGTATAAAATAGCCAACAGATTGTAAGTACGAAAATTTAAATAGGTTTGATTTAATAAAGTGTCCTAAATTGATGCGAAAATTTAGAATAAAACTCCTCATAGTTTGTATATTCGGAATAAAATTAGACAAAACGTTATTCAAAGGTATAGAGTTTATAGACCTAGATAAAGGCATAAAACTGACGTAAAACGCACTATGTTCTTCTATTTTTAGAGAGTATAATATCAAAGCAACTCTTACTATCAGGTAATTGATATGTCTCTAAAAGTACAAAAGTTTGTGAAGCGTTTTATAATAGTGCGTTGACACGTGTCAGCGCTGTTTTCTTACTGTATTTGCATATTATATTTATATATTTGTAAATGTTGCTATGAAACTGTTGACATTCTTTATGTAATTCGATGCTCCCCTTTTCTCGATTCGCTATCTACTTTAAGGCTACTGATGCATCTATTTTTTTTCCCTCCCAAAACATGTTTTCGCGTGAGCGCTGCATTATCACAACCAAATAAAAAATGACGCTAGGAAATAGCGTACATTGTCCACACAAAAAATGCACACGAACACGCATAAAATAAGCACACCTGAATTGCATCAACTTGGAAATACAGTAGAAAAACTATTCGTGTCTTCATTTTTTTTAAACCCAAAACGCCGTTCAAAAACGTTGAAACTGATTCAATGCGGGGGAGCTGAAGAGAGACGAGGGAACAAAGTATGGTTGGAGATGGATAAAAAACACAATTTCAACTTCCATTGATTCATTCATGCAGCAAATAAGCCAACAATTTGCATACGAAGATATATGTTGTGAACAACAAACAAAAAATGGGAAAGTAAATATGAAGAAGAGGAGGTAGAAAAATGGAAGAAAAAAAAAGTATCTCGTATAATGCGGTATTGCGAGCGTGAGATGTGCGGTAATGGGGTCATTTGAGCAAAACGTAATACGAAATGTATACCGTGGAGGTTAACCGGTGAAATTCCTCAAGTAGATCGACTTCCTGCAACCTTAAAAGCGTGTGAATGCATTGGTGTGAGCTTGAGTGTTCACTCAGCGAGTGCATCAGGTTAGGTTATTTGGACGTTTTCTATCCAGAAATGTATGAGGGTGAAGATTAGGGATGAGAACCAAAGGAAAATACCCTCCCACTCGGCTCCACTGAATCAAAACGCCAACTTCATCAGACAAAACAAACAAAACAGTAGCCTCGAGTATCTTATGATTTCAGAGTGGACAATCAAAGTATTACATGGAGAACTTATTTTTTCTTACTTTTATAACATGGATGTTGTCTTTCTTTATTTTTAATGATAGCAAATAAGAGCTTTTGTCTCACAAGGCTGATGGGCAGAAAATAATAGCCGAATTTAGCTACTTTTTCGTTGATTATCTGATGCTCGATTGTAGAGGAAAAATTTCCTTTCGTTTTTCCTTAGGCTAACATAGTCTAGAGAAAAAGTGTACGGTTTTTTTTTTATATTTCCTGAAACTCTTCCACCGGAATAGCATGCTTCGATAAAAAGCAAAATAACCAATATTTTTCCCATTAGAACCACAAGGTCTATATACCTCAGTATGCCGTTCATTTTGGTATATGTTTTAATGAGAGAATTTTGCAAATTTCATCCTTTAAATTTTAAGCTTTATAAAGGCCTCGAAATAGCCAGAGTGGAAAAGTAAATTCGAGCGTGTAATTTAATTATAGTCACATTTAATTACAGCGTTGATTTATTTGAAATGACCGTTACAAAGCCAATGTAAAAATAAAATTACTATCTGCTAGTCAAAGGAAAAATAAAATTACTAGAAGTATAAGGAAATAAAATTAACCCATTTGCGTCACTTGATACTTCTTGAAAATAATCGATTTCAACGTGTCTGGCGATGGATATATTCAGTAGAAGTGGCACTTGTTGCACGTTTGGTTATAAGAAACTGAAACCTGTTGCAAATATCGAGCCTTCAACAACTGGCTTTATGTTGTTTGGATGCATTTGCAGAAGTTACAAGATAATATAGCTTTTGGTAAAAATTTCGACAAAATCTAGGGTATATATTCCATTGTACGATCTTAGTTACTGAATTATCATTCATAAAAAAAACACTATTCATACAGAATGTACTAAAAATGTGTATCCTTTGACTAGCAAATGAATGTGTAAAAGCAACGTTGATATCCCAACCAAATATTGTAAACCTAACCCCTCATTTTCCTTTGTCATCATCGATTATACCCTTTGCATTTTTTTTTCTCTTTCTAGGCCATTGACGTCATAATGCCTGTCCGGTGTTTCATCTATTAGCTCACCCTGGATTCCTGGAACCCCTTGGCGAACAGATACAAATTATAAAGTAAGCGAACGCTCAATATAATATATAAATGTCCCATACTGTGGTTGTCACGTCCTGGTCATTAGAAACAAGCAGCCAGACGTGTCACCGATATGCACGTTTTTTGTGCGCCTACCCGACTCCATGCCGCATTTTTATCTATTTTCTATATCCAACCACTTCCCCCCTCTTTTAGTCCTCTTCACATATCCCTTACCCCCACCACTGTCTCCTTTTAATAATATTGGAGTGGTGCCATCAAGACGCAAATGTGCTTATGGATGGGCCGAATCATTCGGTTGTGGCTCAGCTGCGATGCCTGCTTTTTATTCGAGATTTTAGGATATTTTCTTCGACTCGTAATACTGTGACACAAATTCTGCATTCATGCATTTGCGAGCTGTGAAAATGTTTAACTCTGTATTTTCAGTAGAAAACTAATATGCAGCGCCCTCTAGTATTTAGCCACGGTTGTGTTGTGTTGACTTGAACATTAGGAAAGTCTGAAAATGTACTTGAATTTTTAGCACCTTGGCAGAGTTTACCATTGTGTGTTGATGCTGTAATTTCATGTCAGACTCTTTGAAAACTATTGTGGGATTTAGTTGAGACAAGGGATAATTAAAAATGCATGGGATAAGCCTTGAAATATACATATTATAATTTTTTCCAACAAATGAACTGGACACTGATAGTTTACAAGATTGAAAAACTGTCAAATCGAAAATTACACATCTGTTCTTTGCTTTCCATGATGATACCATCGTCTGCTTACATGCTGCCATTTTGACTCTGACAACTCCACAGAGGTGGCTCCTACCTTGACATTTATTTCAATTTATCAACAATTCGAGTTTGAAATTTTAAAATATAAACAGGGAGACATTTAGAGAAGAAATGTCCTAATTTCATGACAGCTTTAACGGTTCATAAGCCATAAATCACGACGAAGAGAATTTTCTACAAACCGCATCAATCAGTTTAGAGCATTGGGATACGTGTGAATTTTGTATGCATCCCACGAGTTTTAAATTTTTCTAAAATGTCCCTAGACTGTACAACAGCCGGTATAGGACGAGGTGTGGCAGCATTTATATTTATTGCCTCGTAAGTGTGCAATTGGCTTCCATTGCTTATTTGACGATGGATTCGGTGTTGATTTCTTCAATCAGCTAAAAGTAGGCCCGAGGGTTTTAGGCCCATCAACGTCGAAAAAAAAATCTTTTTTTTTGTGTGTTTCCCAGAATTTTTTATGCATTCAACGAAATCGGTAGCGCTTAAAACTGCCTCGATTTCGATGAATGGCCGAGCCTAATGACCCTTGCCAATTGCCGAAATGGCCAATTGCATTGGCACGACTCTTACGTAGACACCGCATTTCCATTTCACCGGATTGAAATTTTCAACTGGACAGCATAAGTGCGTGGCATTTGTGTTTTGGGATGGCTAAAAGCATTATATATAACACCCTGGAGGAAGGGTAAGTGGGATTGGCCACTGATGCAATTTAAACGTGTAATATAGTGTACATTAGACAGGTATACTAATACGCTATTAGCAACGTCAAGTACTGTCCATTCCAAAAGTATCATTAATTTTGTAATTATTTAAAAATTAATCATTCCATCAAATGGGGCGTGGCACGAGATCTTTTATGGAAAAAGGCTTATTAAAGCTCTCCACCTTTGTTTGGGCACATGTTTGTGGTCGTAGGAGTGTAAAATAACCACCACTAAACATACATACACTGAACTTCACTGATGCATCTATAGTTAAGTGCAAAAAAGTTGACCGGAACGAGTTGTCTACTAAAAAATGTGTAGAATACTAGACTGTCACCTTTAATTTAATTTTAAAATTTGGGATAAATTATTTCCGGATTTCTCCATATTGTTGCTCTTCAATTATATTCAATCAATATGTGGATTGCCTAGGCTGCTGCTTTTGATAAGCAGATGGTGGGGGGATGTAGTTTGGGGGTGGCAAAGACCCGCACAACTGGCAGCTTATTTATTATCTGGTTGCAGTCTACACTTAAGATAAAGCAGATGTTTCGGGCATTTTGCCATTAGCACGGTAAACCCATCAGGGGCTTTTCTCTATACCGGTATTAAATGTTTCCGTTGGATAGAAATCGTACAATTATGTAATATAATGAACAGTGCTTCACGTTTTTCTTTTATCGATGAGTGAATGCATAGCCAACCCAGTGCCATATATTTATTATACGATTGATCAAGTTGGCTCAATGTGTGTACTGGAGAAACGGGAGAATGGTAAACCAAGATTGCCTCTTGGCAGTCAATAATATTGCCATTCATTTGCAACCCATTTTTTTGTCTCCTCCCACTGAATTCATTCGATTCGGAATGTTACGCAGAACGAGAAAGTCTGATGAATTGATTATGAAGTTTGGATGGAAATAACTGAATTTATTCCAAACATTTCATCTGTTTGCGCAGCTTGTTTGTTCTTGTTTATGATATTTGTTTACATTTTGGTAGAAATTCAGTTTATACAAGCGAGTATGTACAGCATGTTTATTGTACCCGAGAGGAAAATGCATACCAAAGGCAATTCGTATGACAAAGCACCAGAAAAAACAAAAATACAATGACAAAATTTCGAAAATCATCGTATACATGAGATCTTCCTACTCCAACGTAGAATTATTTTATATTTTATGCAAAATTAGTTCGAATAGGTACAAACACACATTCCAATTAGTTATTTATATATTCTTTGAATATTATTTTTTGAAATGAAATGATTTTTTTAACAACTTTTGTCAGCAATAATATATAACAAATTATTTCCGTAGGCTGACAAGTGCAGATTTAGTATGTGCGTCCTTCAGCGTGTATTAATAACAAACATTGTGAAAATAATTCACACAATTTGCAACAAAATTTCTAAATTGTTCAAAGGGATTACCAATTTTAAAACAACAAAAAAGGGGCAAAACTTACAAATTCTTAACTAAGTTGTGTAACACTGTAGTGATTGTTGTAAAGATTGGAGTTACTGATTAGATTAATTACAAATAAATTTGAACTTTATTATACTAATTTTTCAAAACAATGGAATATATTTTTTAATAAATTGTGGTATTTTCGAACAGTACCACATTTAAATGTTCTAAACTGCACAATTTGAACTAATGTTTAAATGGTCATGGGCCAGGTAAACTATGCTACCTTAAACATAGGCTAATGGAAAATTAGCGAAATATGCCAAATTCCTAGCGTTCTAACTATAGTTTTTCCTTCGTAATGGACATCATAATTTTTGTAACGTTATGGATATAAAAAACAAACGGATCTTCAGAATTGACACGTTAATGTTTTATTTTTTTGTTTTTCGTCTGACCAAATTTCCGGTTCCAGTTGATTCGCTATATATTTTCATTCAAACATAATATTGTGACATTCATGAGACTGTTTGCATGCGTGTGGAGATTGCAATCTATGACTGCAAACAACGCCCATTGTAATTAAGATATAGTCTTGTAATGCACCAAGTTCCGTCCGAAATTAGTTTCTACGCGTTATGATGTATGGGGGTGCCTGCGGTTTAGAGGCTCTCATGGACCCACAAAACACATACACACCTCTAAAACACCCCTTTTTTTCTCGCTTTTCCCCTCCCTAATTCATATGGCTGAGGCTGAGTCACACCCTTGGCATAAAAGTTGACCTAAAGTGGTCTTAGCGAAATTAATATCAATCTACTGCAACATGCGAATACGCTTAGGCCTGATGCATATTGAAATTAAAGTGACTGCTATTAGTTCATCATTTCGCGATACTTATCGATATTGCGATATGTCACGTGACTGTGACATCGTATTGCTTTTTTTTAAGGTGCGTTGTTAATGGCATGTGTCAAAAATGATTTTTATTGATAAACATGGCAGTATTGTGGCAGAGTATATAATAAGCCTCTGAGTACGCCTTACTCTCAGCCAATTTTGTATCTTTATTGCATAAAAAATGTAATTATTCTTGTCAAATCTTGGTAAATAAATTACTTTTTCGTTTCAACGATATCAAAGATTGTGTCGATAAGTTTGATTTAAGTAAGCAAAGAACTAGCAATTTAATGGCGATCGAGTCTACTAAGAGGTCTATTAAAAGACCTTCCAAGTCTACTAAAAACCCTTCTAATCTACTAAGAGGTCTACAAAGTTGCATTCCAGTCTACTAAGAGACCTTGCAATCAACTAAAAGGTATTTTGAGTTACTTTTCCAGCCTACTAAGAGGCTTTCATTTATAATTTCCTGAAGATTATTTCTTATTGATGTTATTTTTTCATTTTTAATTGTTCACAAACATTATCAGATAAAACCTCACTTTTCTACCATTTTAACTCCCTCTAATATAAAAGCCTAAATTTACGAATAATGGAAAAATCCATTGGAATGTTCAACGCCTAAGATTGGCATCAATTTTTGTTAACATTGCACATTTCATTGTCACTTTAATTAAAAGTTAATCACGAACAAAACCTTGAGGGGTTCTTGTTTAGAAAATACAGTTTGTGACTGAGGAAAACATCCATAAACATTCGCTTAGCAGTTTTTTTTTTTTTTTTTTTTTTTTTTTTTTTTTTTTTTTTTTTTTTTTTTTTCATCGATAATTTTGTTGCAACAGTGGTTTAAGTTTTATGCCGGTTTATGGGAGGGGAATACGAAATTTTGTTCCTATGTCCAATTTACGACAGCGCAGTTTTATTTTACGAGGTTATTACGATGTGAAGGACCGGCAAAATTCGCAATGCAGGAGCGAAATTGCATTGAATCGATGTGTCAAACGATAACTCTTATGGCTCTGAATATTCGCAAACGTGGCGCTGTCTAATTTCCCCCTTACAGTATATCTCCCCATATTTCTGATTGGTCCCATGCTCCTTTTTACCTTAGATTCTGTAGGTCATGTGTGCTCCATTTTTCAATCATTTCTCAATATTTCAACACCCATAGAACTTAAAAGTGCATTTGCAGCAAATGTGGACATGACAAAAAAACACGACTTTTTATCTTTTAACGCTTCTATTTGCCCTCTATTTGGATTTCCCACAATTTCCAACTGACATGGTAATTCATCTACATCGAATCTTTATTATAAATGTATTTTGGGAAATGTTTTTACAGAATATCGTGTGTGCTTGTATGTTGTATATGCTGAATTGTTATGCAAACCACTTGCTTACATCATCAAACTCCAGGTCTCCAGGACTCCAGGTCTGCCTGTTTAGTGTTTGCTCAATTTTATATAGAACGACATGTTGCTTAAGTTCAGTAAAGTTGCCAATATCCTTCCAGAGTATATGCTCCTTAGTATGGCATTACAATATTCGACAATAGATCTGCTCAATCAATTGGTTTAACAGTACCATGGGCAGTACATATTTATATAATTCATAGAAAAACAAAATACAATGGTAGTTTTTATAAAATCTTATTTTATAGAAATAATTTTTGAGAGTAGATTCAACTTTCGATGACACTTAATCACTCTTATAAGGGGTGAATAAATATAGCTATACAAAGCTGGTCGTATCCTTTTGAATTTCAATACAAATAACATAAAATATCGAAAAAGTAGGTATTTGAAATAGAGGCATAGGCGTCGCAAAATGTGACTACAAATTGGAAGAGGAAAATCCTTTTAAAAGCGATCAAATTTGTGTCCATTGAAGCAAACGGTGGTGAAACGACGACGCTCCCTAAGTCTCTAATCGATGGTTAAAAAAAGAGGAAGAAATGGATCTTGAGCTATAGGTGACAGACACCATATTCATACGGAGTACACTTTCTATTCGGTAAAAATAACGATGGGTGATCCTTTGGAGGAGAAAAAAAATCTTTTCTTCGGCCTTCTGAAATGTATAAAAGACTATTTAAGAGACCGTGAAAGGATTTTTAGCCTCCAGGGAAAACTTATGGCAAGCTAGGCTTTTAAACTAAAAATCTAGTAAAAAGAAGTTATGATGTTCAGCCGACATGATATGAGAATACCGTAATAAAAAAAAACTATGTGAAAAGCTAGAGATACAGTATTTTTTTAAAAAAAAAACTGTATCAACTAGACTATAGTTAATGCCTACAAGAGGAATGCTGCAATCTCTATACCGCTTAAGAAACGACTGAAATCTGGAGAAAAAAAATCCCAGAATCCAACACGAAAACACAAAAAGGTTTATTTCATTATTTCAAAAAGCTACAAAAGAGGATTCTGCTAAAATCTTAGTTTAAGATGGAATCTCGTAGACGTGAATATTTGGGTAAAACTAGGCTCGAAGTAAATTAAGCTAGCGTTTGAGACGCTGAGATAGGTCATCAGCCCTTAAGGCCATACAAAGAAACGCTTTCTATACTCATTTACTACTTGAGTATCAATTAGTCTTTTACTGCCATTGGCTAATGCAAATCGCGTGCACGGAAATGTTCGATTGAGACAAACGTTAATTACTTATTCATGTGCTAAAATAGGCAGAAAAAGCGTTGCTTGAATGACACTTTAGCCACATAAGTTAAGAATAGATTGAGAAATATTTATGAAAGATATGCCTCCTGTTATAAAAAGCAATAATCGAATTTTGGATAAATTGTGATATTTGCCCTTTGAAATCTGGCTCTGAAAAATCTTGAGCTCTCTAAGGTCTCTTATGGCAAAATAAATCTTAGAACCTTTAAAAATTCTTACCTGCTTTTATAACAATTTATTCTATAAGAAATTGATTTATCCCTCTTAAACAACTATGTAGATTGAAGTACTGTAACTGTAAACAAACTTATATTATTTGAACATAGGTGAGTGTTGTTAAGAAAATTGTCATTTACTGTTATGATGAATTCCCAAGATTAAGAATGAGGTTGGTTTTTGGCTTAGTTTGCATTATCCAGACTAGAATCAGAACTCTTCATCCATGACGATATGTAACAAATGTTCTATTTTATAATTTACTTCTTCGGGATAAAGTTTGTAAGCCTTTGTAGACTTTCACAATATGCAGTAGTTGAATACGTTTAATTCAAAGACAGGATTAAAGTCCATATTCGCCTTATCATCTCAGTGCTCCACCAACCCAAAGCAAACACTCCACATTTTTTTTTGTAAACAATTTTTTTCTAAAAAGACAACCTAAAAGACACCTTCGTGTTTTAATACAATGCCATCGATGTTTACAACTTTCTAGAAGTCTTTCCCATTTGCATTAGGTTGGAATAGAGCAAAACTGCTTCCCATCAGCGCCGTACAACCGTAAGCACCCTTGTAACCTCCTCCCATTTACTATGGTCTTAAAATCACCCCATACATTCATTGGCATCCCTTAAAATAGCCTCGTTATTAAAGTTTGGGTTTTTTTTTCTTTATAAATATTTTAACTCAGATTATTGAGCATGATATGTATAGATTCGTACGAGGAATAAATGTTGAGAAATGTTATAGTCTACCAACAGCTGCCAATATTTCCTGTACGATATAAGCTTTTTTGTACAGGGGGGTGGAGGATAAAAAGTCCGAGCTTTCAATGTGCTTTCCTAAAAGTATTCGGATCCATTTAAAAAATGAAGCGAAGCAGAATAAGCAGCAAAACCCAACTGCAAATATAGCAAATTGCACTTATGTTGCTTCTACTGCTGCTGCTACAGTAATATTTGCTTGAGGGTAGCAGAGGGAGAAATTGGGGAGGGGGTGGGGGTAAATGATAGGCGCTGCTAAACCAAATTCCTCAGGGACTACTAAAAGCATGGTATTAAATAGAGGGCGCTGGAAGGCAATAGATGATTTTCCACAAATTACTATTAATTACACGAATACATTATGTTAATTTTTAAGGAACACTCGTTTTGTCGATCAATTTGTCTAATATTGCACAACCTGGTAAAGAGGCCAAAAAACAAATCTTTGAAACATAAATGATAAATGGGAGTACATGGATGTAGTACATTGTACGTGTATTTGAAATGTTGTATAAATGTTCAATCTACAAATCAACATGCAATCAACTTAAGGTTCATTTATGTGGTTTTGATAGGTTTCTATGATTATCTGTTTTAAGAACAGTTAATCATTCAAGTCAATTCATAATTAATTCTGTTTTAAGTGTAATCATAAATTCATGAATCATTTTTGTTTATGAACTTTTCCCCTAAGAATAGAACTGACTTTTGTTTTAGTAACCTTATATGTAGAAAGCCCATTCACGCATGCGCCATGCCATATTCGCAAATTTGCAAAGTACTGGTTAAATAAGAAAGCATTATACCACGAAACGTTTGCCATGAATTGCAAACAATTTAAGGTTGACCAATAGAATAAGCGAGAGTTTTATTACCTAATACAGTATGTCTATCGCGACACGATTGAGGCATAAATCAAGCATTTTTGTCATTGATGTTGCATTAAATCCAAAACTTTGTGGTATACACTTCATCATCTGAAATATGAAATACTGCTCTAGCCATTATTTTTATATGACAGCCAAAATGAAATTTAATTAGCGATTATCGTTTTGCCAAAATCCACACATGCGCGCCTTTTATAACCCAGTAGTAACACCTCCAATCCGATCTAAACGTTGTTTCATCAAACTGACCGAAATGTAATTAATCGTTAAAGGAAACCAATATTAGTGAACCTCTTGCATACAACATCAAACGTTATAACAATAAAAGTGCGTAAACGATGCGAGCCAAAGTGCTTTTTCTTAGGGATTATTGCCGCTTTTCGTCCCTCTTAAAGTAATTTAATTTAGACAGCCCTAGCCTAATAACGACCCGTGTCATTTTACGATGCTGGGTCCAGCTTATCATCTCTGCCTGAAGTTCAAAGGTTGACGTACCTGGCTTATAGATTGCCTTATTGCTTCGCGATGGTAGGATTCTTTTTCATTACTTTGATCTGACGATTTTGTGCAAGAATTTAGCAACACAGTTTTTTATATTCTCGAGAGATCAACGTTTTGGTGGATCACGAAAGAGCTAGATATGCTATATTATTTATGAATGCGGTGTGATTAGCATTTATAAAAAATGCATTAAGTCAATTTCTTTAGTATTCAAATTTTGAAAGAAGATGCGTTTGTTATAAATAGCTAACACAATAATGGGAATTTAACTACATTTATATAAAATTAATTTTGAATTAGTCAGTTTTTTTCAAACTTAGTCACATAACCTATAAGGTAGTGTTTTACAACCAATAAGTTTGGGGAAGGTGGAAAATATCATAAAATAAAGATTTTCCTAAATTTCAAGTGAAGTTAGCTGAAAATGGTTGCAAAGCACTGTCGTAGTCAAACAAATACTATTTGAATTTATATAAATATAAAAGTAAATTTGAAAATTATTATTTAACAGTGGGAAATTGAACTTAGTTTCCTGTAGTGTTTGAGTATTTCCGAATTTATGCAAACAAAACTAAAAAATACATCATGTACTCAATAGTGCACATGAACTCTCTAAAGTCAACATAGTTCTCTTTCGGTCTTAATTTTCGAGCCGAGTTTTTCAATTTTAATAAGGAAATCTTGGGCATCCTCTTGACTTCCATCTCGAACAGGACGAATTTAGACAAAGCCAAAAGCATTCATTCTCAAATATCTTAAACCGTATTAGGGGGAAACAGTATATCAGCCATACGCTTAAACAGACGTTGAAGTGGTCCCTGAAATCCTTAGAAACAAATGTAGGGATATGCACCAACGACCATTTATTAATATTACACGTATGCCAGTGGACGTTGTACAGGCACGCTGCATAAGTAGCAGAGTAGAAAACTAAATATTTGACAAATTACTTAAGACATAATAACCCGTTGTTATCCATCTATCTCTAGCCATTTCCTCGCAATTTTCCCTCCTGTTTTTCTAGAAACGAGTCCTCTAGTGGAACACTGAAAATCGATTTGTTTTCAAAAGAACAGATTAAAAAGGAAGCAGCAGTTACCTTTTAATATAAATCTTAATCCCGAGACTATGAGGGGGTCCTTTTTATGCATTTACATGATAGTATAACTATAAACATTGAATGTTAATATTTTTAAGTCATTTTCCAGTTTAAGAAATTGAATTTTCTACCACCATGTTTCCTAACCATATCTTGCCCACAATGCTCGATTTAATGATGCTTGCTACATGTTTTCTTATTATTCATACAAGCTGTTCCTCTTTGCCCAATTTCATGTTACAATGATAACATGGTAGATACGAACAATGGTGAAAACAGTATAGCACAGCTGATTCAACAAATTTATCAAATTTAAAAAAAAATTCCCAATGAGAATAAATAATACATGTTCCTTACAGCTGTTATTTTAAACAAAAATATTTCTTAGTTTATTTAACAAATAAAATAAAGAATTGAGTCATTTCAATGTTTACATTCAATAAAAATATGTAAACGAAACATTTTATTTTAAACAATAGATATAATACCATTGAGATACTATCCTGGGGGCACAAATATTGTATATTTAAAAATAAATTCATTTGATAACCTAGTTTTTGAACGTTTTACCACGAAATTTGCGAAAGATTTGAAGACAGATGATTTGATAGTAGTAGTAATGTAATAACAATAATAATAATAATAATAATAATAATAAATTTGCAAAGTAAATTATAAAATGTTTATTTTGTTAGAATAGGGAGATTCATGAGTATGCTTTCTAGCAATGCTTCCATGTCTGCAGTGTTTGCCTGATATCAGGGGTAATCAATTGCACTCCCACTGAAATGCATTGAGAGCGTGCTTCTTAAGTTCACCCTTTACAACGTGACCATTGGGATTTAAGGGGAGAATAAGAGATTCTAAAAACTACGTTCCTTTAAAATATTTTCTTTTGTGGGTCCCAAAAATGAAAAAAAAATTGAATATTTCACCCTCTTACAAGACGTATGGAAATAAGCACCTGCATTATTATTCACAACGAAATCCATAATACGCCCTCGTCCATTGGGGTTTTTCTTCCCTGTGATCCTCATACCGTTTCGAGTTGCATCGCATACAAATTCAGCTCTGAAATTCCACGCATTGCAATATATCGCGAGGCTGGAACTTGTCCCTCACAGGATTTCTTCGTGGAAGAAATTTTCTTAATAATGGAGTAAAATCTGATCTCTCTCACGAGTTGCATAGACTTAAAGTAGGCCTACATTCACCAATCTTATTTCGCCCGTTGCATCGGTGATACTTGAGAACCACCATCAGAGAGATGTTGCATCCATACTCGATTACAAATTTCAATTCTTGCTATATTTTGTAAGAACTAAAAGAAATCGTGTGAGTTTTTTTTTTTGGAACATGTAAAAACATGGTAAATGATATTCAAATACATTTTTTTTGTTCAATTTTCTGTGCTGATAGCTTCTCGCAGAGTTGCTCAATCAAACAAATGGAAATATTAAAGGTTGTAAAAAGTAATATTTTAGATACAAGTAAACTGGATTCATCACAGAACATATATTGCAATGGGTTGTAATATAGTTTATAGCTTTACAATTAATTGTAATCTTAACTGTTCTTGCCATAATCTACCTCATTTATGTATGAAGGAGATTGTATACAGAGTACAGTGCAGTATATGATCTGGACACATTACATGTACAGCATGTACTTAACATGGTTTATGACCACTGACGTAATAAAGTTGAATCATTGCGGTGATTAATTAGTAATACTGCATTAAAGTTTTCCTTTATCGCCATTGTAGCAAAAAAGTAAACATCTGTTGGTACTTATGTGTAGAGATAGTACAATGTAAAAGAATATTTTTATGTTTAGGAAAATATTTTGTAACATGTTTCTTAAATAATTCGCTGCGTAAGTAGCAACATATAATACAGATTTTCTTTAAAGAAAGCCTGTTTTCATTCATCATCACAAAAATACGATTGAATATACGATGCTGGATTATTGTGCCGTATTCTTAATAAGTATATTACACATTGTATGTTTATATCTTAGCTGTTTCATACTAGATGATGCATCCGTGTTTCCTTAATACAAAAGCGCAGGTGCGCCACGCTGCTTTATATTAATAACGTGTTTCCCGCATGTTCGTTTAACCATATGTCATGTCAAACTTTTGACCTATCCCATCCGTTTTGCACATCTAGAAATATCGTATCATGATATTTAAAGAGGCCAGTTTTTCCTCGCTAGAGGGCAGTGTCAACCGGGGAAATTCAGATCATTTGTAATACAAGTAGATAGGATGAATCAAAAGTCAGTGTAATCTCATGTTTTAAGGATTAATGAGAGTAATAATATTACAATCTGCCTGCAAATGGTTGTTCCTATATGAATTTGTTGTGAAGCTGTAAAAAAAATGGCTCTATACGGTTTCAATTTCTTTACTTCTGTCTGTTTCTGCGTATATCATTAATTTGGGCCCTATGAAAGTTGGTTCTTCCAACTTTCATAAGGGAAAATTTAAAGAAGTAATCCTTGCATTTTTTAACTGAAAGTGTATATAAGGCTTACATTTCTCTAACCTTAAATGCAATTCCACTACCAACATTTTCACCAGGATTAATTTTGGCTACATTTTCAGAACTTTACACCTCCAAGATCAGCTGAAATGAATTGTACAGAACTAACTTTATTATTTTCTATATTTTATATTGTTTTACATACTAACTTCTTATTTTCAATTCCTTTCTTTTCCTCGCAAGGAAGCATTTAACCATTCTGTTTCGCCCATTCTCGAATTTCACCAAATTTTGTTTTGCATTCCACCAACCTCTTTCTTTTCTTCGATTTATTCATATTTACCTCCCTCCCTTGTGTTTTTGTTTCTTCCAATTCCTCGAAATCTATTAATGCTTATTCTTCCTGTTTTTCACTTCATACTTTTTTCTCAATAATTTGATCTGTACCTTACACTTTTCCCATGCTTTTCCCCCTTGCTCTCCTCACCTACTCATTTTACCCTCCCTCCAACAACCAATTTTCTCCAATTTTTCCATGCACCTCCTACTTCCTGTTTTCTCAATTTATGCAACTTTATCCCACTCTTACCTTTCACTCTTATCTCCACATCATCAATTTACAACCACTTTTTCTTTGTTTTCTGCCCCGCCTTATACCTGTTTTACTCAATTTGGTTTATTAGTTTTGCCCTTCGTCCTTCCTTTTCCCTCCTTTTCTTCCTTTTTCCATTTATTACCTTTATATCCGGACTGCAATATTTTTTCCTTTCCCTCAATATTTTACCCAAAAAAGAAAAGGGGATTTTCCCTTTGCTTTTTACTTTCTTTCATCATCCTACACGCCCCCTAAACAAATTTTAACGATTGTTGGCTGTTATGATTATTCCATAGGCGGCTGTCAATAAATTTCAAGTTGAACACGCCCAATGACGGTCAACAATTTCTACCCTGCCCTCTTTCCTCACCATTATGTTTCCATAGGACGTTATTTATGTTAATACCAACATTTTCCCTATTATGTTCTCAATGCTCACAAATTAGTAAGATTCTTTATCAATACCACATTAGTGTATGTTTAGATATCTTTTTTTCTAGAGAAAATTAAAAAATCTAAAATCTGTACTTTATTGTTGTAACAAATGTATAAAAGTGCAATTTTAAAATCACGTTGGGGGGCTCCTTAGAGTCCATTTTGCAGATGCCATAGAAGGCCCTCTTCCCTTGTATGTCTGCTATATAGCACCGTGTAGCTAATTTAAAACCTTTTATGCTAACCACATAATCAATACGTGAAAGCCTTTTTCGTTTGCCTTGGCAATTGTATGTAACGTGTTCGCGTGCCATTGGGGTTGGACCAAAAGGAGGATGATGAGCAACACGTATAAGGAACACACACTCACACTTAGGCCTACTTAGTCTAGGGCACCACCATAAATAAGCTGGAAAGGGGGTGCCTTTTTGCCCCCTGGCTTTATTTGAAGGGGGGTCCTGGCCAGGTGCAGTGCGGTAGAAACGGGGCGGGGCAGCCTCTGCATGTGCGGTTTCCCTACGAGGAAAAATGCGTGCAAATCCTACCTGTTGGTCGCTCTATGGCTGCTGTGTGAGCGTGTGGAACATGTGGATGTGCAACAGATGATTGCAACATGTTGGGTCCACAACTGTCTCTTCTTCTTCCTTCTTGCTCCACTTTTCTCAGCACTATTATTACTTGAATGGGCCCTCTTCGGTTGAGCATTTGGGCCATTGCCTATGGCTGTTGTAGTGCACACTTTAGCCACGGATGTCGCTCAACATCAAGCTGGATTTTTGGAGGAGCTGATGGGTGGGAGGATGGAATCAATGCGCCTTTCAGGATGTTGAAAACGTTGAATACATATCGATTATCAAACCGGTTTTCCTTTTTTTTTGCCATTTATATGTCCTCTGAAAATTATCGATTTTTTAACTCCATGGATTCTGTCATTGGTTTAACTGATGTTATTTAAATAACGTTTGCACATATCAGTTTTTGTCCTCTTCATGGCCACTTTTATCGATTTTGTCCAAAGTGGTCACGCCATGTTCTTTTTTTTTCTCTGCTAATCCTAACCCAGTTTTCAGTGGGTTAGGTGCAAGTTATTAATATAATTATACATGTTAAATTCTAACTAATATCCTTCTTACAAATAATGTTTGTCATGCACTTTCTATGAAGGGCACGTTGACGTGTAGGAAGATCTACCAAAGTTGAGTTGTCGTTTTTAGAGCCAACCTGTAGTGTTGATTATCAAAAGTTAGCTTTTTAATTAGTTTTAATTTCATAGCAAGGTATACAGTAGCAACACCTACTATAGGGAAAAAGTTAATTTCAGTTGAACATGTATCTGGTAAAATGTTCGACATTTTAACATTAAAACTAAAGCAGTTGCAAATCCTAACTCGCTTTTCCACGGGCTAAATTGATCTTACAGGTAGGATTAATTGCGTTTGTAATCAAAGTAACGATCGTTGCATGCTGAATTATGTATCATATCAGGTGGCAGGTGCGTGCTGCCCTGAATAAATGAAACGAACTCCTTTGCAATACTTCCAAGTGCTAAAATGCCAACTCTAGGGGGTTGCTTTTTAAAATTAATGACTTTGCTGTTAATAATCGGTATGTTTAATCTAAGCGTTGCTAATCAACCGAGTCAAACCCAGAGTCCGCCAGAAATTCCGTTTTTTCATGTCGTCACCCTGGCGGCGCTTCCTGAAACTGGATATTTAAAAGCGAATGATTGTATAACGCTAATGCTAGCCGACATCCAGCAAATAGTCAGTTATTTTGAGATGTATTGATTTTGTAGAGTCAAAGTAGGGTGACTCAGAAATTTGTAAGCCAATTTTATGAATCTTCTGATATACAGCACTTGGTTTTAGAAAGCGACCAAAATGTCCCTTCTATATCATCAGAATGAGATTTGTAAATTCCTTCAGTTTGGTACTTAGTATTTAAAGAGATGCTACTATTTTTTTAAAGAATCTCAATCCATATTTCATGAAAGTTTTTTTCAAAATTTCATGAGATTCTGATATACCGCACTAGATTTCACAAAGCAACGAAAATGCCCTCATTATATCATTAGAATGGGTGGGATTTGGCAATGCTTTTAGTTTAGTATTTTGTATTTAAACAGTCGCTACCAATTTTCATTAGAATGAGGTTTGGTAATGCGATTAGTTTAATGCAATGAAAAATGATGTTACCATTGTTTTCTGTATCCGTTGTTTTGGGTATTTTGCGCACACACAGACAAGAAAAAGCCAGTGTCCACGAGGCAGACATATCGATATAAACTTTTCTGAACAGTAATGATACCATTTGGGTTCGCTTTTGTAACTTGTACCTTTGGCAATTTTTATATAAATAGTCCATCCAGTTAGTGTCTCCGTGATTACGGTCAAATGGACTCCCTCTGACCCTTTCAAGGGAATTGCACCATTGAGAATAAAGTGGTCATTTGGTGCTGCTTTTCCCTTGAAATTCAGTGAAATGGTCTTCGGATGGGACTCTATAATTCACACGCAATGATCGTAGATGAGAACTTACCTGCGTTTTACATCCCAATCGAGGTGATCGACCTCTATTAGCGATCAATACTGAACAATAAATTGAAACAATGCGTTCGGATAGCCCATTTTAATGGCAGTTGAAGGTTTCACACCGTGATTGATTGCACGCAGCGTTAACCCCAAGTGTCCTATAAATGGTGGACAAATCGTGCACCTTTTGGCATCACACTCTAATAAATATGATTTATCTCAATTTGCTTTCTACCAATTACTGCAGTATAGATGAAATTCAATTTAGAAAGGACAATGTGGATCTTAAATTATTTGTATTACTCTTAAACAATTGTAATTGGATACTTAAGTTTAAATGAAACTTTACTCTATTGAATGCTATAGATTGTGATATATTTTCCCAATATCGTTATATTGTAAAAATACATTTTGTACAACTACGTAAAGGTAAATTTCGATACATCATTCATATGTTAAAGCATGTATTACCATATGTGGTATGATCAGGTCACTGTAATAGACAATGCTCAATTAGTTGTAAGTTAAGATTTCATAAAATCTTTTTGAGTTTCCCCTCAAACTTTAGCGTCTTACGGTTCGAAGAAGCTTTAAAGATCGAGTTAAGACGAGCCTTAATGTACTAGTTTGGATATGGTCCTGTTTGGGACTGTATTTGACATGTTGTATCTGTATGGTATGCTCGCCATACAGTTTGCTTCCACAGCCATGCTGGGAAGAGCGTGTGTTCTGGACCTCACTATCAGTTTGGAACGTAGCCTTGATTTAGACAAAATTAACTTAAAAGCTAACAGTGCCCCAAAAAACATCGTTAAAGATGTAATAATCCCACAATGCATATACTAATTATCCAATGTATTGTCACTCATTGTATAGCCCCTGCAAGAAACCTTTATATTTCTATACTAAACCCATACAAGGTTAGATTTAAGAAGCGAAGAGGTTCATCAAACGTCTCCAGTTCTAAGACTGTAATCGTGAAGAATGGCATTTAAATCTCTTTATAATTCAAGCCCTAGATGTTAGGAAAAAACAGCGATCACGTAGATCATTCAACAACTAATCATGAATTCTAAGCATACCTATATATTACTAGACATGCAGACATGCCATCTTAGAGCGTAAGCAACACATTTCTACATTGTGCAATTGCCTAGAAACACCCATAATACTACAGATTGGTGATAGTTTTCATCAGTTTCCTAAAGTAACCATCACTAGGATTGAGAGTAAAGTTTATCTATAAAATACTGTAGCTCACTACAGGAATCCGATTTTGGGACGTCACTCGAATGAAATAAAATCTTGAGTGCACATATTTATAACTTTGACAAATCTGAGCATGTCCATTGTACAGTATTTGGTGCATATTGATCCTATGCAAGTTCTGTTTTAATTTACACCAGTAACAGCTAAAGTACTTAATGATTTTGATTAAATAATTTCTATTAAAATTATGAGCTAACAGCCTAGTGCCACTCATGAATTTAATAATCCTATTTCACGATTATTTTTCATATTAAAAATGCAGATTTCTTTTAGTTTTAAATTTCAATTAGTTTTCCAAAAATATCATTCTGAAAGACCATTCAATTTCAATTATTTTCCAAAAATACCATGATGAAGGACCATTCAATTTCATAGCGGAATGCCATTATGCAATTGCATAAAATGCATTTGTACTGAAGTTGTTTAAAATATGAATTGACCACTCCTCAAATTGTAGTCGTCGATTGCATTCATTTAATTATAGGTCAAAACGCCTCCTTGCTATTTTATTTTTAATTTTTGGTAGTCTCATTGCTATTGGTGGTGCCTTTGAATTCTTAGAAAAATGTCATTATTTGATTGGAGGAATTTAGAAAAGTGAAAATGTTTGGTATCCTAGAGAACATCTGTTTTACTACCGAATGTCTTTTTTGTTTTTGCTTTTTTAATGAATATTTAATGAATGCTAATGAGAATCTTATCTTCCAAACAAAGATTAGTTTATTTTTCTATTATTTTGTAAACAATTGAATCTCTTGGGCCCTGTAATGATTGCTGGGTGGGCGCAATGGGATGATATATATGTGGGAGGGGAACCCGTGCTTGTATATAACGGAAGGTTTAACGGATATCTGAGCAGAAAGACGAAAGTGAGAGTATTGTTTACACGTAAAAGCATCCTCTTCAAGTAGCCAAGTTTCACAGTTGAAGCTATACTCAGTTTTGATTATATTTTATCAATACTGTAAACTTTTGAAACTGAGTAATATTGGTAATCTGTAACAGAGCTGTAGAGAAGTATTATCATCAAATTTTTAGCAAATACGGAGTTTTATTTAAACAAAGGTAAGTTTGAGACCATTTGCTTTTTCAATTCTATAAATTTTGATGCGATTGAAATATTTTATTGGAAATACAAAAGCTTTTTCATGCAAATGTTTTTAAAAGTTAAAATAATTCGAATCTTGTGGAGGTTTAAAACGCATAAAAAACATTGTTAAACTTGCTATAGAGCACAAATTAGTAATTTGTAATGGTAACCTTTTATTACTTTGTTCATATTACAATACTATCTTTGTCAATATGTCAATATTATCTTCCTAAATTAAATGCAGCAATGAATTCATTTTCTTCTATCAAGTGGATGTTGCTAATTAGCATAATGGTAGCTTTGAATGCTTTTCTTGTAAATTCAGGTGAGTAAAATAGTTTTTCATATACAAACTAGCATTTCCACCAAGTGACTCTCTGCATGTTTGCCTTGATTTTAGATTACTATTTTATGCCCAATTGTGGAGGAAATTTTGTAAAGTTCATTCCGGATTATGTTAGTTTTAGTTGGAAATATGATTAGCCAAGCAAAATTATTATACATTTTCTTAGATCCAGTAGTTTGATTTCCATCTATTTTAGCCCACTGAACATTTGTTTTTCATTGAACAGATCCAATTCCCTTGCCCATAGCTTATAAAGATTACAAACACTCTCCTGTTAAGCGAAATAGTAAGTAATGGAATGCATTAACTTTATAATAATTTTTGTAATACCTTTATAGATTTATTGATGTAAAACTTAAGTTGGGTTATTAAATAATGACTGTAATAAAACTATTTTTGATAGCGTGGTGGAGCAAGAAATCATTACCTGAAGATTTAAACTTTGGTAATTTTTCTTTCCAAGTTTGTTATATTATGAACTATTTTTCGCTTATGGTTATAAAGTATTTTAAGCCTATTTACCTGTATGAACAGGTAATGCAGTTTCTACTAGTATTTGCCCTGAGGTCAGCGGTAGTGAAGGTTCGTACTTCAATTTTTAAAAAGTAAATTTAAAAAGTTACTTTATAGGACCTAGTTTTTAATGATCGACCACTTATTGGATAAAATGGTGATTTTATCGTTACTTTATACTGTTACAACTGAGATGTTCTTATATCCAGTACATTTTTCACAGAATGTTACATGGATACTTGTGTGGCGTCATTTGTCAATTGCATCCGAATGATGACTGAACTTGGTACTAGTGGACTCCATTGCAAATTAAAACACCGGGACTGTGTCACTGGATGTTGCCAGGACTCCAAGGAATTGCTGGCTTTGACTAGTGACATGAAATAGTCTGAAACAATAAAGCATACCTTATAAAATTGGTGGTGCAATTTATTTCATGGTGTTCCTTCAGTGCTTTTAGACATTTTCAAGCCATCATATTTAGTTTAAAAATAGCATGTGAAATATGCGACCAATAATTTCACTATTGTTATCTATCCCATACAACATAATGCTGCTCTCGAGAGAATAGCGTGTTATGTTATCAAATTTAACATTATGTATTTGTTGATTTATTTAATTGCTTGTTAAAATTATGATTAATAAAACAAGTAATATTCGTCATTTCAGTGTCTGTCATTAATTTCTGGTAGTATCGTTTTATAACGTTCGCAAACTTAAGTTTGAAATACCTAATTTGAATTTTATTTGCGTAACATCGAATAATCACATTATTGGTTAATTTTGAAATCAAATACTAAGCATTTCTTGGACTACTTTCAAAGCAGATGGACTCAATTCGTCTTTTACTTTCATGAAGCTATCTTTTGCTAATTGCTGGAGATGTAGTTTTTCAGAAAGCATCAATTCTCCATAAAGATACACACCCATGCCCTAAAAATAAAAATGGGAAATTTCACCTTGTTTCGATTAGATTTATCATAAATGCAAGATGAAATACAAACGAATACCTGATCGTTAAAAAGAAAATCCTTTACAGCTGGTAAACCATGATGGTGAACGTTTTTGATAACCAGTTCACACCATCTATGTCGAATCTACAGGTATTTCAAAGACACGTTAGTCATGCAAGAAACCATTCTGACTAGTCACTAGTAGTATGCGTAAATATAAGTTATATATTTTCTATGTTGTTCAGTAGACAGAATATCTCAAAAGATCTAAGTGTGAATATTTTGTTAGTTTCCAAACTTTTCTGATTTCTGAATCTCTGATCACATCTGATCTGAAAACTTTATCTTTAATCAAAAGTTTATTAATTTACTGTATACGTGAGTCTTTAGAATATGTTAAAACTGGTAAAAGAAACATTTAAGTAAGACTTACGTTGGCGTTTTTACTCTCAAGTTTATAAAAATCACTGAGGGACTGTAAAGTCCTGGAATAAAGTCGCGCTTCCTCGAGCAAAAGTTCTAACAACAAGATAGTCTGTTCCGCATTTAACTACAAAATATGCAATAATAAACACAAAAATAACCAATATATACATATTTAAATTGTATGTACGATTTTCGTGTTACTTACGTCTGCTAATTCTGAAAAATCATTTTTCACCTTCTTCACCACTTTTTTTGATCTGGATTGACTCTTGTTAAAGTTATTCCACCATACTGACTACAGAATAATTGAAAAACTATTTTCCAAATCTACTTTCATTTAATATGCATGCATAAATGAATCTTAAGGCTTTATTAACATATTTATAACAAATACCCAAGGGGCAAACCTGTGTTATTATTTTATCGTACAGAGGGTTCGTTGGTGATGGTGTGTAGTCTGCGTGGATCTAAAGAAAATTTCCTTAAGCAATTTATTCAAGGAATAAAAGCCTAGCATGGCATTTTGGGTTTATTTTAAATTGAACAAAATACAAAAATACCTTAGGCAAACCTGGCGAGTTCAACCATTGTTCTTGTAAAGTTTCAACGTTGAAATTTTCTGATCTGTCGTATAGAAAAACTAAAAATAATTATCTCATTTAAATATAATTTAGACTGTGTTCTTTCTATCTAAAATTGTTACCTTGCATCGGGAAAATGATTAAAAAATATATTTAAAATTTCCTGCAAATAAAAACCAGGCAAATCAAGTAACACATTTGACTACATTCTAACATTTATCATACAGTAAATAGGTACCTGAGAATAGACTAACTCCCCGTGATAACTCTTGATGTATGCCTTTAATACTTCATTAAACTCTGATTGTCCAACCAAATCGCTCAGTTGTTTAAGTAAAAAGTATCCCTTTAAATTAAAATTTAAAATGTAGTGAATTCGATTGATATCATATCGAAATATCCACAAAGTTTGAATTCACCTTCAAATAGTGTACTTGCATAAAACTTTTGTCCGCATTCATTCCGTGTTTTACAGTAGAGATTATAGTAGAGTTCTCGACATCATCTTGATTGAGTCTGCAATTAAATAACCTACATTTAGCACTGAAGGTTCAATATTTGACATTAATTATCTATTAGAAGCATTAATATAGCTTTATTATTATTGTTATTATTGTACTTGATGCGGTCTGCGCTGCTCACTTTTTTCTGTGTAGTACATTTCTGCGAAATGTTATTTATTTACTTGATTTAAGATCATGTCATTACTTCATTCATTCTATCTAGCTCTCGTTTTCTAAATTTTTGGTTTAATCGAATTCTTCAATTTGGAAACATGGTTTGAGCTCTAATCAATACATTTGTTAGCTTGTTTATCGTGATTTTATCATTATTTAATGATGAATCGGATCGTTAATTATGATTACATCGATCAATTACGATCATCAGTGCATCTAATGGTACAAGTCTGTTATATTCTTTATATGGGAAATTGGAGATATTTAATCATATCAACAAATATTTAATTTGATGCCATATGAAGAAAATTACTCTTTTCTTGTGTGCTCAAATGTACTTTTTCATTCATCAGTTGACAAACTGACAAAAAAGCAGTTCAAAAAGTTATTTTTATATATAGAAATTAGTGACCTGTGTATCATGATTTATGGAACAGCTAACTGACATAATGCCATCGAAATTTTTTATTACTATTTACGCTGTTTTTACCCTTCTTGAGTTTTAACAAGATTTTATAATGATTATTTCCAACCTCAAAGTCTGTAATTCTTCTGATGTAACTTCCAACTCCGAAACCAAAGTCCTGTAGCGTAGATAAGTACGTAACTCTGACCAATGTCTAGTCACTTCTTGGGTCCACTGCGTAAATAAACCCATAAAAAAGCGAGAGCATGACTAACGAGGACTCAAAACTATAAAATCACAAAAAAATTGAACATTTGTTATTGGACAGTATTTTAATTACATTCATTGCTCTTGCGTGAATCAAGTCCTCCAAATACGTTGCAAATCCTTCGCTCAGCCATTCTTCTGTCCAATCCAGAGCCCCAATGAGGAGTCCGAACCATGCATGGGACACTTCATGGGCTAGATGAACACACATACTTCCGTCTCCGGCCAAGATGCTTTGCGAGATGAATGTTACGTTTGGACTTAATGTTTGTAAAAATGTAAATAGAAGTCACATTTATTTAAAGTATTTAATTTATCCTCATTAGAATAAGCTCCACAGAAATCAGATGGCGCTACCATACAACTTTACTTTTTATAAAATGACCATGGGTGGTACCTACATGTGTTGTAACATTTCATATGATATCATATATATATTTCTCTCTAACTATTGCAAAGGCACCAGCAAGGAAAATGTAGACTTTAAAAAAACAATTATTGTATTCCTCCATTCTGGAGTAAATGGAATAAAAAGTGTGCTTTTTGTAATTGTGCATAGTTTATATACACGCTTCTGTGTATGCAAACCCTTAATTAAGCACCTGATGATACTTTTAAATATTTACCAGCATAAATGGAGTTTTGTTTGCAATATGGTGAAATATCTAAAAATATGTCCACTGTTGCAAAGAAGCCAAACGGGTGTTTACCAGCACCTCACCAATAAGGTCAAATTGTATTTGATGAATACTTTCAACGTCAGTACCAATAATTTGGTTGTTCCTAACTACATAAATGCATCTTTAGTAAATAAGAGCAAATGTATACTTATAATTACAGTATCTGTTATACCAGTGAACGAAATTAAGTCCATGAAAACAGGTCTATTTCATTGATAATATACCGAAAAATAAATAAATCGACCATCATTAACTTAGTTTGCCTTATGGTACTTAATGTACCTCCAATTATTCTTACTACAATTAATATACAACAAAAGCTGAGCAGGCGATTATTTATGATGATGATGATTATATAATTGCTCTAATTGAGTGTAAAGTTTGTTATTATTTATTTGAAGTATTTTATTTGCTTTAGTCGGAAAATTATATTGTTTTGCATCTATCTTGGACATTTCAACTTATTGCAAATAAAAGCCCATTCGTTTTGGTAAATATCTACAAATTTCATGTCAAGTATGGAGGATTTAACAAAGTGCTTAATTAGGGTCTTTATTGGTGCCTGAATACACAGAAATGTGTATATAAACGGTGGACAGTTAACGAAAATGCATTCCAAATTCATCAGTCTTCTCATCTGTTCTACGAATTGAATTTTCTGCTCTTATCCAGTCATGTCTTTCAAGCTGTTTATTTGCCTTAGCATTTTGTTGGTGGTTATGTCTGAGATACACTGCGGTATTGGTGAGCTTTTTACATGTCTTATTGCTTTGCATTACACTTGTAGTGTAGGGGAAATCTCAATTCTTATATCGAAAATGTATTCAAGCTGAATACGTAAATAATTCATGTAACTCGACCATGAAAGCGAGACCTATCTTCGTTTCTATTTTCAATCATTCTCTCACCTTGACATTTTAAATTAACTACATGAACTTATTATTAAATTGTTTTGGACCTTTAAGTAGGATATCGCGATTTATTAATTTGTTGGCGTGTTTTATTTAAAGTAGGCGATTTGGATAATGAGGGGCAACTCGAAACAAGATCGGGTATGTACCTGGTGCTCATGTTCAGTATTTTGTAAATAACTTTGTAAGAATGGAATGCAACAGTGAACTTATTAATTGCAAACAAAGTTTAAATCATGCGTAGTTTAAAGAAGATACAAATAAAACATGTTATAAAAATGAACGGAATGTTGGAAACATTCATAAAACTGGTGAAAACAGTATATGTAGTACCTACTCGTATCATCAACGTATTTCTTGAGTTTAAGACCATCATACAACCTATACATTTCCAAATACATTGTTGTAGCCTATATACGATATCATCTTACAAAGTACTCTTATTTAAACTAGTTGTTTTACTCGTAATCAATTATCCATTTTTTCAATAAATAATAGATGCGAAACCGTGCCAGCTTCTTGGTGTAGACGTTCCATTGACCGAGTGCAGAGTTCATTGCGAAGTCCTCTCGGGTACCCTGGCGACGTGCCCTAGTGGTTTGCAGTGCTGTGTACTTGGCTAGAAAACAGAGGGTTCACCTGCCTCTAAACGCGCATTTTTCGTGTTCATTTTATTGGACATTTGTTATGTAAATGGAATATACCGAGCATAAAGATATGCGCTTGATTATGTAAAACAAAACTTAAGTATTGATATAAATATAGTCAATATGAAATTATGAATGCATTTAAAGTTGTCATTATTAGATCTTGTAAGTCTTAATGTGGCTCCATCGTGTTCTGATGTAAAAGGCGCTGTTTATATTGAAAAATGTGTCTGATGCAAAACCAAAAAAACTGTTAATGGCGGCCATACTTCACTGTTGCATTCAAGGATGTATTTGTTGTTGTGTAAGGTGTGATTAGTATTTCCATCTTACTGTCTTACTGTAAGCATAGGCTATTCTCTCAGACGATGTATAGTAGCGCCATCTGTGTCATGCAAAGTTCTTAAAACGTTTGACTAGTGTTTCTCACCTGGCCATTCCCAAACTGTCAAAACAGCGTGGCATTATTATCAAGTCCAAGCGCTTGAAGGGATAAGGGCCGAGAAGTTCAGTCGCTGCTTTCAAATACTGTGGCAAACACGAACTCATTTCCTTATTTGAAAATCGAGAATAGGATTAACTTAACTAATCAAGCACAAAAGCTTGAAGACCTTATATAGAAAGGGGACAATACCTTGCCCCTGCATTTTATAGAAAATACATTTTAATAATTTAAATAATGGTAACTTTTTGTATAGTGGTACGAAATGACATTTTTATTTGAACAATTGATTTCAAGTAAAGGACGCACTTGATTAGCTTTATCCAGTAGGGTGGAAGGAGCTACAATTCGAATGATGACTTGATCCCATGGTACTCCATCCCTTTGATAGCAATATCCTTGACTATCCTTTTTGTCCTTTATGGCCATGTTTTCTCTTAGCGGCACGTTAGGTTTACTCTGAACATCACTTATTTGCCAATAACCAATTGCTATGGCGAGAGTGGACATGGGCATTTTCATCCTCGTGTAAAAGTAACAAGTTGACTGTTCATCTGTGTGAAAAATTAGTATTATATCAGCATACTTTCACAACTTTTTACAAGTCGACAATCATTGTTAAATAAATAACAACACTAACTACAGCAACTTTATGTCTGCTAATTTAATGCGTTGAGAGGCTGGTAATAGGTAAAATTTAAGAAAATCAGATGAAATCACATCCCCCGAAATTAGCGTTTCCGGCTGGAGCTACTAGCCTCTCACGTGAAGGATGGAAGCTGATTTTCAAAGTTTTTGTTCCTACATCTTCTATGTGATCAAATCGCTTTGGAACGTATTGATTCTATTGAATTGCGTTGATTTGGCAGTGAATTGAGTTCACAAATATCTAGTATTGCTCACCCGTGATTGATTCTTGCGATTTGATCAATCGAGATTGCTCGTCTCCACTCATGATGACAGTAGCACGGCATGGAGCGCTTATGAAAGCCTGCCACGTTGCCATGGCAATAGGTGGTTCTTGACATGGCAGAAAAGCACGATTGTTAATCCAAGCCCCATGGGTAAAGCAGCATTCCCTGTATGTTTGTTTGTTTGTTTGTTGATTTTTAACGTTGGCCTATTTCTGCAACACGAGGGCTAAACACCAACGCCAGGG
>JAQGBW010000364.1:0-45205 GCA_034698625.1 Julus scanicus | reverse complement strand
TTTAGTCGGTTAAAGCACGAGTCTAGTCAGTTAAAGCACGAGTTCAGTCGGTTAAAACAAGTTAAGTCGGTTAAGGCACGAGTTTAGTTGGTTAAAGCACACTTAGTTGGTTAAAACAAGTTTAGTCGGTTAAAGCACGAGTCTAGTCAGTTAAAGCACGAGTTCAGTCGGTTAAAACAAGTTAAGTCGGTTAAGGCGAGAGTTCAGTCGGTTAAAGCACGAGTTTAGTCAAATCTTGATTTTGTACGTTAAAGCGCAAGTTTAGGCCGTTAAATCACAAGATTTAATCTCTCGAGTTTAGTCAGCGTTTAAGTATAGTTTCATCTGCCAAAATCACGAGCTTAAGCCTGTTAAATTATGAGTTTAATCGGCGATTAAATCGTGGATATATAATTTAACCACAATTTTTTGCTCCTAATTTCAGGTAATTCTCGGAGTTTGCTTAACTACAGTCCTAATCCGTCGTTTGGCGTCGACAACAAATACGACGTCAAGAAAGAAAAAGGCAGCGAGTGGCGCCATCTGCCGTCCACCGCCAAGCAGGAGGAGATTGCGGCCGCGCGGTTCAACGCCATCAAAACCACGGCTGGCCTCAGAACGGATTTCAAGTTTGAGGAGCCGCCGGTCGTGGAAAAAGAAGCGGCCGCGGATTCGAGGGCCACCAATCTGTCTATGGCGAAGTCGAGAACCATCGTGGTTGGATCGCCCAATCACAACCGCAACACGTACTGAACGAAAGGTTACGTGGTTGAACCGCAAAGAACGCTGTGTTTCGCGGTCGAGGGAAACATTAGAAAGTGCTGCAGTTTAAATTGTGGTTAAATCGTAAAAATGCCGTGGTTAAACTGCGGTGTTTTGCGGTTTCCGGAAAAACCTTGGAAATGCAGCAGTAGAGGTGTGGTTAAACCGCAAAAATGCCACACGTTAACTGCGGTGTTTTGCGGTTTCTGGGAAACTTTTATAATGTGGAAATTAAACTGTGGTTTAGAATTTTCAAGTATGTTTACAAACGTCACGGTTAAACTGTGGTTTGTCGTGGTTTTGGAAAATACTTTTTAAACTGCGGTTAAACCGGAAAAATGCCACAGTTAAGCTGCAGTATCTTGCGGTTTGGAGAAACTACGAACGCCACGATTAAACTGCGGTTTGTCATTGTTTTTGGAAAAACTTTAAACTGCGGTTTAGAGAAACTACGAAAGTTGCGGTTAAACTGGTTTGTCGTATTGTTCAGAAAAAACGTTTAAACCGCAGTTAAACCGTAACAATGCCACGGTCGAACTGCGGTTGATGTCCCAAATTTCAGGTTAAGTTTCAGGAGCAAATCATGAACACGCCGTTAAAAGCGCAGGTTAAGTTCACGAGTTAACGACGGTTTATCCTAACGGTAAATTTAATCGTGGTTTATTTGTTTGTAATCATTTTTTTTTTTGCACTCATCACATTTGATTTTTTGATGGATTTGAAACCCGGTGATTTTATGTGTTAATTAATCGTCTCTTTTTATCCGCTGATTAGTTTGCACCATTAGATGGTATATTTAACGTGTCGTTAAACGGTGATCACAGATACATGTATATGCGAGAAATTGCGATTTAATCGTAATTTGGAGCGTTTAATTTTTATTTTTCTTCTATTAAATATGTAAATATGTGGAAAATAAGCGAAATATTTACTCGTTTTTTCATAGTTTTACTTAACCGGAGTTTAACGACTTGTCACGCAATCTACGTAAGTTGCGTTAAGTTAACGTTATCGTAAAATGTGCGGTAAACGTTATAAATCTTCACTTTAGTTTGAGCTTTTCAATGCTTTTTTACACTGATAAAGTAAAATTTTAAAAATGTTACTCGCATTTACTCGGTAATTGAGCATATGCTCAAATTGGTGTATTTTTCAATGGGGAATTTCAGAAAATTCATGTAGTCATGAAAATGAGCAAATGATCAAATTGTTGTAAAATTTCAGAAAAAGCAAAGCCTAAAAAAAGAAATTTAGCAAATTGTAAAAATGACGAAAAACCAAAATTTTTCAAATTTGTGTACTTAAAAAATGAGCAAATGCTCAAATGACCGTATTTGTAGTGACAAATTTCAGAAAACTTGTCTTCTCCAAAAATGAGCAAATGCTCAAATTATTTATTTTCAGTGACAAATTTCAAAAAATGAGCAAATGCTCAAATTATTGTATTTTTAGTGACAAATTTCAGAAGATATGTTTTCAAAAAGTGAGCAAATGCTCAAATTACTGTATTTTTAGTGACAAATTTAAGAAAATTTGTGTTCTCAAAACATGAGCAAATGCTCCTGGAAAATACAAATCCTCAAAACTGATATTAATTTAAATAAACGAAGCATATACTCAAAAAGTGAGTAAATGCTCAAAAATTGACAATTAATTTTAATTTACGTTTCAAACTTGTGCATTAAGTGTTTTGTTCATTTTTAACCTTGAACAATAAGAAATTTTAATATTAAAATTATTGTGCAAAAATTCCGATGCTTTCTCATAAATTCCATCCTTGATTCTGTTAATTTATGAAGCAATAATTCAAATTCCAAGGATATAAACTTAATTAGGAAAGAATTTTGAATATTCTAGCAAAATTTCACCAAATTCTGACATTGTTAGTATGTTCGAATTTTGTTCGTGTTCCATTTTTTTAAAAGAAATACGAATATCCCGTTCCACGGTTACCAAATGCTTGTTCTAAGGTTGCTATGGAGTCTTCATCTCATTCTATAGTAGTTGCAATGGTTTCCATTTTTAGTTCCACGGTTGCTATAGGGACACGCATTCCATTTTTTTAAAAATTGGAACACTTGCCATGGTTACCGAATGTTCTACGGTTTCCGAGTGTTTTTTTTTTTTTTTTTCCATTTTCTTGACCATTAAACGTGTTTATAAACAAAAAGCTTTAAAAGATGGACGTTGACAAGAGAGAGAACATCAATGGTTGCGTAAAAGTTGTTTTTTGGACCCCCTGCCGAAAAGAAGGGGATAAAAACCCAAGATGGCGGCGAAGGAGGATGATATGCTAGTAATTATGCCCTACAATTATCTATAAATTTATAGTCTTCTCCCAACCCAAATTGCTTTCGATATATCATTCCGGTCCATTGAAATAGTTGGGGAATTATCCAATATGGTCATACTCTAGGTCGGGATTTTAGGGGAAAGGGCCGCTCGAACCTCCCATTCACCTCTGCACTCACGAAAAAACTCAAACAAGAGCCCCTATAGTATTTTCAAATTCCTGTTTTAGTTGAAAATTAATATTTTTTGGATATTGTGACCATGTTTAGGTATTGGCCCAATACATAACAATATTATCTAGAATTTATCAGAGCTAAATATGGTCCATAAAGAGCTAAATATGGGCATTAAAGAGCTAAATATGGTCCATAAAGAGCCAAATATGGGCATTAAAGAGCTAAATGTGGTCCTTAATGAGCTAAATATGGTCATTAAAGCTAAAAATCGCCCTTTAAGAGCTAAATATGGTCCTTAAAGAGCCAAATATGATTATTAAAGAGCTAAATGATGTTTATTTAAGGGCCATCATTTTATGGGTCAAATATGACCCAGGAATTGCTGTTTGGTCTCGTAACATATGTCCTTATTTATGATTATTTTTCAAAATGTATTAATATACTTTTATCTAAATTATCTTCACTAATTCTATTAAAAATGTCATATAATTTGCACAAGTGTCCATATTTTTGTAAGTTTTTCCAAATTCCTTACCGTATGCGAACCCAAACCGAACAAGATTAACAATAATAGGAATGAATTGAAGTATTTAAATCAACCTCTCCGCTTTTGATCTTTTGTTTATTAAAATGCAAATTAATTGGATTAATAATTGGACTATTAAGAATGGAACGATGAAAGCGCGTTTCCGTAAACGATAAAACAAACCGACAAAAGCCTTGAATTTCAACACATCGCACAAAAAACATACAATTTTCTGATTTTATATAAGAAATATGTCTTATTATTAAAAAGGACGAAACGTGATATGCGTTTCAATCGCGTATCATTAATTACCAATGTTTATACGAAGGTAAAACTATGATAACCAGGCTAAACAATATAGAAATATGCTCTAAGAAAGGTCTTACTCGCTCCTCAGGTGCGTCTCGAGTAATTTCCGATTCACATTTTTAATTATTAGTTGATAATTTTCATTATTTTTAAGTTTTTTGTAAATATAAAATGGCATGTATGGTTAGGATTAGGGCTACGTTTGCACGGTTAGGAAATGTAAGCGCGTGAAGCAATTCCACGGGGTGCACGTGCGTTCGAAATGGACCAAAAAAAAGAACGCCGCTGTTCTATAATCATCGCCGTTCTAATGTTCTATATTTTCGAAAACGTTCGAATATTTCAAATTTTGTACAAAATGTTGGTTAAAATGTGCGAAATTTTTGCGTTTTTTGCATGAAAATATTGCAGAAAGTTCCATATTGTTCTGGAAACCCTAATCTTCAATATTTGGCAATTTAAACCGTAAGTTTGGGATATTTAACTCGTTTAGGGTTGTTTCCCGTTAGTGTTCTCTCTTATAGAAAATCAACATTTTCCGATATTTTATATAAAAAATGTTGATTTTGATCACCGTTTGTAATTAAAGTTTTAGAGAAAACTAAGGTAGGTATTGTCGGTTTATAACTTACTTAGTTTTTGACCCATTACAACGAATAAGGACCACAAAAGCGTGTTAAAAGACCGTGTAAAATAGCAAAAATCTAGATTTTTTGGTCTGAAAATCATCATTTGTGGCAAAATATTTACGAAAAACTATGATAGTAAAAGTAGATTTTTATGTTGTTTAATTTGGGACCCATTACATCAAATAAGGGCCAAATAAATGTATTTTAAACTTGAATTTGTCCCATTGTGGATGTTCACCAAGTATACGAGTTAAATATCGAGTATTTTTAGGCCAAGGTAATTTTGATTTGACCCCTGTTATTGTAAATGTCTTCCTCTAAGGTTTTGATTTGCGCGAAATTGAACACGTTGACTTTTATTGCTCTTTTCTGATCTTTATTTTTCACGTTTTTCTGTTTTAGCAACACGAAAATCCGAAATCAAACTTCAGACATTTCAAATAAAAGAAATAAAAGTGGGATTAAAAAAATGCTTTATTCAATTCGACCTTCGAAACACCTGCAAACGAGAAAAGGGGACATTATTGGAAATGGTCATCAACGAAACAAGCATTTTAAAGGTCTTAAGCGTCATCTAAAAGGATCTAACAGGAACTAACAGGTATGTAAAGATAATGACGTTTTTTTTAAACTTTCAGTAGTTAATTAAACTTGAATAAAATGTAGTTAATTTGCTGCTATCTTCGTAAACAATTAGTTTTTCTTCCAATTAAGATAAGCTTTTGTCTTTTTATTTTTTAAAGAGGCCTCGAAATAAAAAAATGGTTTTCAATTTATTGGTTTCAATTAACAAATTAAGCGAAACAAAAAAGACTACAAATAAATAACTCATCCGAAACAAAAAAAAGCAACCACGAGACTCATAAAAATCCAAGAAATAAAGGTAACAAACGTCACGTTTTTATTACAAACACAAGATTTATAGAGACGAAATAATGTTTAGCGTCCTTCATTTTTATATTTCAACTTGAAATGATATTTTAGGAAGGTTTAAACCTATAGTTTTAATAACATTTAACCAAGTTTTCATTTATTTTTTACCAAACTTTCAACTCTAGTTTCTAGTAACTTCCGCTAGTTTTACTGAAGTTCTACCAAAATTCAAATAAAGCTTAAACTAATTATTAATGGATTTCATCCAAGTTTAACCAAGTTTTGATTAAATTTATCTACAGATGTTGATGTTCAACTATACAGTTTCACTGAAATTTAACAAAAATCTTACAAAGCTAAAGTAAATGGTATTATGAGGCTTGACTAAATCGTACTAAAATGTAACAAAACTTTACTAAAGTTTAGATAAATGTTACTGAAGCTTAACTAAAATCTAACTAATGCTTAACTAAAATGCTACTAAAGTTTAACTAAATATTACTGAACTTTAACTTAATCTCACTGTAACTTTACAAAAATGTCACTGAAGCTTAACCAAATGCTACAGAAGTTTAACTAAATGTTTCTGAAATTTAACTAAAATGGTCCTAATTAAGCTTAACTAAATCTTACTAAAGATTAACCAAATTTTTACTGAAACTTAACAAACATATTACTGAAGCTGAACTAAAATCTAACTAATGCTTAAATAAAATGTTACCGAAATTTAATTGAATATTACTAAAATTTAACTAAAATGGTGCTGAATTAAGCTAAACTAAATCTTCCTGAAGTTTGGCAAACATATTACTGAAATTTAGCTAAATGTTAGTGAAGCTTAACAACATTTTACTAAAGTTTAACAAAAATGCTAGTAAAGCTTAACTACTGTTACTGAAGTTTAGGTAAATCTGACTAAAATTTAACCAAAATGTTATTGAAGCTGAACTACATCTTACTGAAGTTGAACCAAATTGTTACTGAAAGTTTGCAAAAATGTTACTGAAATTTAACCGAAATCTTACTTAGTTTGACTAAAATGTTACTTAAGCTTAATTAAATATTACTGAACTTTAACTTAACAAAATTGTTACTGAAGCTTAACTAAATGCTATATGTAACTAATCTTACTGAAGTTTAACCAAATTGTTGCTGAAATTTAACAAAAATGTTACTGAAATTTAACCGCCTTATGTTTGACTAAAATATTACTAAAGTTTAACTAAATGCTACAGAAGTTCAACTAAATATTACTGGACTTCAACGAAATCTTAGTTAAGTTTAACTAACTGTTATTGAAGCTCAACTTGTAAATTCTAACTAAAGCTTAAAAAAATTGTTACTCAAATTTACCAAAATGTTACTAAAGCTTAACAGTTATATCGGTGAAGTAAAATTTTAATTTCCCTGAAGTTTAACCAAGTTTTGTAGAAGTTGAACCGTGGTTCAATTTCAGCCTGTTTATCAGATAGGCCACTCGCTAAGATGCATGAAATATTAGTGAAGCCACTTTTGATAGTTATTTTTTTCTTCCCCCCTCCCACCTTTTGCATTTGTACGAGAAAGATCACGAATTTTTGTTTATTTATTTGTTTTTCGAAAGTGACCGCTTTATTAAAAAGCAGCCGCTTCCGTCCAATGTTTGTCCACACTCGTAAATTAATCCATTTTCAACCATCGTAATTTTTAAAACTAAAAATCCACTCTTTTATGCAGCATTTTTTTTTTTTTTTGTAGTTTTTGAAAATTTTCACCTCCTGTGGATTTCAATAAAAAAAAAATGTGTTGCAAAAAAAAAGCAGATCCCCATCGCGAATTGCTATAAATTACTCGTCCATATTAGGAAAAGTCACATTAAAAATATAACGACTCGAAGAAAAAATAAATAAACATAAATATAACGAAGGAAACATGACTGCTTTTCAAAGAGCCAATAATGGATGCCAAAAACATAAAACCCCATTACTTTTTTATGCATTTTTTTGTTTTTCTTAATTTGGCAAACTTACAGATGAAAACTTGTTGTTTTTTTTTGTTTTTTTTCTACGTTGTTGAAAACTTATTTTTAATCTGAAGTTAACTGGAGACTAACTGCCGAAACAAAGTTTAAAAAAATGTATTAAAAAAATTTGGCAAATGTTTTAGCTCTGGTTATTTATATATCTGTGTTTTTTAATCGACTTTAGTAAATTAGAGCATCAAATGAGGATGAAGGGAAGTTTAGCTCAGTTTATTTATCGAAATTTCGGTAAAAATTAATCAAAATTTGTAAGAATAACGACATTTTTGTTGAAATCGATAATTTTAAACGGCCGCCATCTTGGGAGTCGTAAATCTCAATTTGTCATTGTTTTAGTCATTTTTAAATGGTGTAAATTTCATTATGCGTAAAGTTATTGTTGGAAATTTTCAAAATTTGCATATAAAATATCAAAATTTGTTTTGACTTATGGAGGCAAATGCATATTTTAATCAGTTTAATATTTTTTAATTATTTGATATGAATATAAATTCATTTTTCAAAAAATCAGTGTTTTTAATCTGCTATAATGAGAATCTAAAGACCTAATTTATTCAAATTTAAATTTTAATTTATACCTACTTTGTACGAAATATTTTCTGATTTTCATTGCTTTTTAATATCTCATGCTGCATATCAAAAATTCTTAAAATTTTGTGAGAAATTTCAGAAAATGTATAATCAAATTCTTGCTAAATTTGATAGCATAACTGAAGTACCCAACTTGTTGTCCAATTAAATCTCATTCCAGTGATACAAAACAGAAATGTGTGTTGTGTTTTAAACTTTATTGAATATATCGCAAATTTTTAAAATTTTTCCAAAATTTCGGGAAATCTGTAACGAATTTATGTTGTTTTACAATGAAATTTAGCATGGCAGCATGTTATGCTAAAGGCATTGCGACTCTCAACATGGCCGCTATGATTACTTTATCTTCCCCTAGATGGCGCTGACGTCGAGGCGATTATGTAATAGCCTCTCATACAAGCTTCATCCAATACACCTGCAGTTCGAAGCCTAAAATTGTACCCAAAGTTTTAAAAATGCAAGTATTTTAAACTTTTCTTGTAGAAATTTTGTAAAATTAAATGCGTAAAATGAGAAAATTTTTATTCAATGTTATTACGTTTGATAATTAGGAAGTTTTAATCCTTTTCAACTTACCAAAAATGCATTCGGCCCAGCTTTTAAGGTATTATAGGGGCCGTTCAAAAAGTAAGTGAATCATAAGATAATCAAATCTGATCATCAGTATAATTTTACGATAATTTCCTGTTTTTTACGTATGGAATTTTTGTTTATGCTTGTGAATAAGTTGTGGAATTTTTTGGCAATTTATAAAATAAAAATTTTGGATATTTTAGACAATAGCATTTTTGGAAAACAGCATTTTTTGAACAACCCTAAATGCTCCTAAATACCAATAAGTTAATGTTTCATAGGCATTTAGGCCCTTACGTCAATTTTTCTGAATACTTTTTTGTTTCCAAAACCCTCGCAAATTTGACGTAACTTGTTAAAATGATTGAACTATCATTTAATAATTTTAATTTTTTGATTTTTAATATTGGCAGTATTTTCCATTAAAAACAATAGGTACCCACACCTTTTCGACCGTCCCTTTATCTTCCCAGAGCCCCTGTCCTAGGCTAATTACAGGTAAATACCAATTATATAATAATTAAAAACCTTTTCTTAGTACCTTATTTCGTATTTCATTGAATTTTATTTAACTTATTGGCAATACTTTCTATTAACCTTTTCGACCGTCCCTTTATTTTTCCATAGCCCCTGTGCGAGACTAGTTCTATTAAGCTCCGCCCCCTCTCCTCCTATTGGTGCACGCGCTCGTTGCGCTATGGCTGCTGGGAAGAGGCGTCGGAGCCGGCGCTTCGATTTTTAATATTGTAATTGAAGGCTGCGAAGAGGGAAGTACGATTAACAATCTTCGTTTTGTTTAAAAAACAAAAAAAAAAGAATCCAAATTTTCTTTTTGTGGATTTCATTTATTCGACCAAAATTCGCGTCAAAAAAAGAAACCCCGTTCCTATATACAGGATGGACCACAACGAGAGCGACATAGACGGCAGTATGGTATGTATTAATTAATTAAACCCACATTTATTCCATTTAATCCCGTTTCGAACGACGGCGCGTGACATCGCGTTCTTTCCTTCGTTCCGTGTTCCGATTTGGCGTTTATGGAACGTTGACGGGCGCCATCTTTTTATAATTAAGATTAACACCTTATCAATTATATATTTTGTAATTATGTGAACGAAATGTGTGTTGTCATACATCGTGATACCACGAGGTTTTACTGTTTTGACATAACCGAGTTTTTTCTGCTGTTTTTTCGTCCCTCGAGTGCGGCCGTGTTCGAAAGTTAGCGAGTTCCAACTTTTACGTTTTTTCAAGTTGTCAATTTAAGTTTTCGTAAGTATTTATTATTTAAAATGTGTGTTAAAGTTGAATAGTTGCCAGTTTGTGATATTAAGGAAGAGTAAAACTGTGTTCTTTAGCGAGTTTTTGGATTCGTAAATGACTAATTTGAACATTGTTGCAAATTAAGGAATGCCAAATATGCATATATCAATCTAAATATGGAAACCTTAATTGGGGATTACCTAGAATTCGGGTAGATCTAGGTTATTGGATGATTAACTGTACTTGACCGGGGATTAAGTTAATTGACCTCAGGTGGAAAATCTTTTGTAAAATGTGACATTTCGGAATAGTTTTCAATGAGAAATATGTATTTTGAACCTTGCTTAGGGCTTTTTAAAGTTTCATTGTTTAATACGGTTTAATATCTATAATTAACGAATGATTAAGATAACCGGCCCCAGTCTAAACATGTGCGGTGTATTTTTAAACTATTGTCTTGTCATTTAAATAATTTTGAAAATTTCGGATATATGCTGTCTGAAATATGTTGTTTAATTTTAGGTTAAATCCGTAAGGTCCTAAAGGACGATTAATTAATCGTGGATTAAAATAAAACGTGATCAGGTTGAAAATAGTTTTGACATTTTGGACGTTTTAAATAAGTAGACTTTTGTTCAGTTAGGTTCAAATGAAAATTATGCTCACGTTTGACCTTGATGGGATGAAAATGCCGATTAGTTAACCGGGGATTATGCAATTGACCAATTCCGATAATATAGCGTTAATGAGCCGGTTAATTTTCGTACTAACTTTTATAAAAACTTTATACTTTTAAAGATTTTAATATCAAAAATGTGATGAAATCTGTAAAAGACGTTTTAAAACTTGCTTTTGTTACTTAAATTTAAAGGGTTTAATTAAGTCTTAATTGATAATGAAGTAGTTTTAATGGATGGTATTAAAATCCTTGTTTTTAATATAAAAATAATTGATATTTTCCATAAAATATATATTTAAAAGCGCGTTTTACAAAAATTAAGTGTCTTGAAGTTTGTAGTAGAGTTTAATCGGCGATTAATTGTTTAATTGACGGTTAACTAATGTAGATATATTGAGTGTTTTAGTGGATTAATTTCGAAAATTTCATAATAGTGCCTGATCACAACTTTTAATAATTTTAGTATATAGATCTGAATTTTAGACATTTATTTTAGTTTACAATAATCGAGCCGATTAAAACTAACCAGGGTTTTTACTAATCTGAGTTCTTGCTAATCGGAAGTTTTAGACTATTGGTTATCAAACTTTCATAGTTTGTTTTTCATAAACTTTGAGAACTTTTTAGTCGTGATTGCCGTGTGAAAAATACAGAGGTATTAATTAATCGTCGATTAACTTAATTCGGGTAATAAATTATTGTTAATTTAGGTTTTTGTTAATCTAAGAATTTGCTAATCTGAGATTATTAACCGTTTTAATCAAATTAGCTGATTTTGTATCGATGAAAATTTTGGCAGGCTATTTATTAATCGCCGATTTAGCTAATCTTAGCTTTTATTTATAGTTTTGCTAATCGAAGTTTTTGTTGATTGACGATTTTGTTAATTGAAGATTTTAACAGCTATAATCGAATTTTCTTGAATTTGAATCATCGATTAATGTCGTTATTAAACCGTGATTATCAATGGAAATTAAGCGCTATAAATCCTATTGCCCCAACGTTAATGTTTAGATATTTAATGGACCGTTAACTAGCGGTTACCTAACAGGGTGTTAACGGTCCATTAGATGCTTGATGAAGTCATAAATTTGGCGCGATAAAACTATTGTTTCAATATTTGCTTAACGATTCATTAAGGACCTAATACGATTTTAACGGACCGTTATGTGCACTATAAACACGTTAACGGCTCGTTACGCTAACCTTTAATCGTCGTGTTAATAAGGGTTAGTCTCGTATCAACCCTTAAATTATTCGTTGCAAATAAAAGGGTTAATCTCGTGCTTGTTTGCGTTAATCAAACATTAAGCAACTGTTAATTAAGCCGTTCATTAATTCGCTAATTAAGCCTTATTACTATAATACACCTGGTTGTCGTGCACTAAAACAGATTAATGATAATCGGCGATTAAAGATTGCTAGATTTTAATAAGAAAATTGGTCGTTTAATGCATCTTAATCGGTGGTTAAGGGCCCTTTTGCCCAAGTATGGGTGGTTGAATGCCCATTGCACCATGCTTCGTTAAGTTTAACGAGCTTTTTTTTAATCGTCTACCCGAAGCGTTGTTGGGTCCATTTCATGCACTTTTTACCTCCCTAATTTCCCCCCTCGTTTTTATATTTAATACTCGGTTAGGGTAAAAAATGTCCCCTCGGGGGTCTATACACACCGTGTCCATTATTACCTGGTTTTGGGTTTTTTTGGGGGGCACGTGCCTTCATGGGTTAACCTTTCACCTTTCCGACCATTTTTTCCTCCGTGTTAAAACTCTATTGTTATATTTATAAAAACAAAATTTTGTTTTTTAAATAATAAGCGAAATTTTAACCTTTCTTGATATTATTTTCATTCAATTTTAGCCCTTTGATGCTCGTGCTTAATTATATTAAAGAGCCCTAAAAGAAAAATTATATAAAAAAAAAGGTTTATTAACATTTATTAGGTTTATAAAGTAAAATTTAATTATTATTGATAATTAAGCTTAAAATTCAGCTATTTTAATTTGAAATGGGTATAGTTTATTTTGGGATGCCCCTATAGCTGTAATTCACCATTCGACATTTTCACTTTGTGTTATTACAGTTTGTTTGGCAATCCCTCTTTGTAAATCTGGGATGTAGATCTATTAAATGTAATTTTAAGATGTTAACTAGGATTTTTGTTATAGTAACCATTGTGTCACGTGGGCGAAAAAGATCTTCCCACGGTTTAATAGAAGCTCGTAACGTAGGCCTGATATTGCATTGAAAATCTTATAGTACTTGTGATTGTCGATATGAAAAACTTTTGAGTGCATGGTTAGGATTTTACTTTGCATTCTTAATTATACAAAGAAGGGACCTAAATCGTCAGTTTTGCCCTCAAAATTCCGGATAAATCGAACGTACCCTGGAGGCGGCCAATTTGTGCTTTGGAACGATGCTTTCTACGGTTGCCATGGTTACGTTCTGTGTTGTCACGGTCTCTTTCACACCTTCCACGGTTGCTATAGAAACTACGGGCCCTAACGACGCGTGCTCCCGTTCCATGGTTGCCAAGCAAGCTTTCTACGCGTTCCATAGTTGCCAAGGTAACTTTCATTCTTTCCACGGTTGCTATGGAAACTACGGTCCCTAACGACACGTTCTCCCGTTCTACGGTTGCCACGGTAACTTTTCATGGCTTTTTAACCCTTTTTTTATTGCGTTCCACGGTTGCCAAGGTAGCAGTCTTGGCGTTCCATAGTTTGAATTGCTATAAATTGTTCCACGGTTGCTAAGGACGCGTTCTCTCGTGCCACGGTTACTTTTTCATCCTTCCACAGGTGCCATGGTAACTTCATTCGCGTTCCACGGTAGCTAAGGACGCGTTCTTCCTTATTGCGGTAGCCGATGTACTATTTCCGCCGTGCTAGAATCCGTGTTTTTCGAACACAAGGTGTTTCGGCGTGTCGACCTTGCCTTAGTTACGTCATCGGACCCGAGGTGTTTGTAGTTTTCTTCGTCGGCTGTTTTGACTGCGTTTTTCCTATTTGTTTGACATCTCAACTCAATGGTTTTTTTTTGTGTCTGCAGTTGGCGATGTTTACGGCTTGTTTAGTTAGTTTCTCGTCTGCTTGCCGTTCGTTCGGGGACTCCGTAACAAATTACGCTTTCCAGGTTTTTTAACCCTTTAGGACCCACTATGACGTCAGCACACCCGCTTCTGTTTTAAGACTAACTTGAACATTTTTTTTTACCTTAAACTTCCTGTAATTATGCCACAACAAATTTGAGAATCGTGAATAGGGAAATATTTTGCTAAAAATGCCAAGTTAGTATTAATTGTATAGTCATGAAATGGATTTCATCCGAATTGAAATCATCTTCGGATGACTTTATGTATTTTATTACGTTTCACGTATTTTTATAATAATTTTTGTAATAATATCAAAAATTCGACGTGTAATTTTAGCTCGCAATTTGCATCCATTTTCATGTGTAATTTAACGCTGAAACCTTGGTTTGTTCGTCGGCTTCTTTTTTTATTCATCATCAAAATTAAGCCTTAATTAAATTAATTAAACTTTTCCGAATAGTCATTTTAATTAAGTTAACTAATTAAAACGTTTAACCTTCGCAGCATAACGAAACAACTACAAATAAATAATAATATTTAAAAAAAATCTTAACCTTAGGCTAAATACACGGGTAATTAATTAAAATAATCGGAATTTTTGGTGGGAATTTCTGTTAATTTAAACTTTTATTCAACTTTTTTCTTTTAGTAAAAACTCGAAGGCTTAATTTGTAACGTCGTAATTTGTCCAAGGTCGTGCAAACGTAATTTAGCTTTTATTTTGATATCTATTTTCGATGTGTCACACTTTTGAAGTATAATATTAATTAGGCCCACCTGCTGCAAAACAAATCTCGTTTTTTTTATACGACAAAGACCTCGTTATTATAATTAATAATGAATTTCAACTCGAGATGTATTCAAATGAAATACACGATTTCGCTTTTAGGTCAGCTTTTTTTTAACTTTATATTGTCCTAAATTTATGGCATTTTTACTAATTTTATAGGATATTAACTAAGTATTTCACTACAAATTAGGATTCGTGAGATTTTAGTCTAACAAAATGTTTCGTAACATTTTCAACTTTTTCCTTGTATAAACATTTAAGCGAGTTAAAAAGTAGATGCAAGGTTTTGTAAAATATACAGCGAAACCTCGGTTTACGAACGACTGTCTACGAACACCATGCATTTGTTGTTTCTTTTCTGACGTAACGTGATACTATGACGTCATAATTTGTCAGGGGTTTTCTCTAAAGACGGACACTAATGCGGATCCACCCAAATCAAGATGGCGGAAGTTTGATTCGTGTAAAAATGTTTTGATACTAAACAATCACGATGCCGTTTATAGGAATATGATGATAATGATTATAAAAACAGGTTTTTTTTGTGTGCCTCGGGGCGCCGTTTAATTTGCACGATCGCGCGCCTTACCTTTTTCCACGAATTAAAACCGTATTAAAATAAGTTTATGAGAAGAAAAAAAAAAAAAAAAAAACATGTGGCACGAAATAAGGATATAGAAAAAGAGATAGAGGATAATATTTGATATAAATGAATTATCATTAAGGCGCCATTATTGGCACATTCGAAACAGGATATACCGAGGTTAAACATTTTTAAAGGAAAATTCACAGAAATCAAAAACCATTAAATGAATAATAATAAGTAAACTCAACTTTTTATGTACGTCTAGGATCTGCTTTATGCATATGGGATTTCCCCACCACCCACACGTGTCTCGTGTTCGATAGGCGCAGAGTGGCACCTAGGAACTTATTTGTCCGATTTAGGGGCCTGGTGTTTGCAATGGGATTTGGGTAGTCAACGATGTAGAAACATCAGTCCATGACAAGACGCCTGTTAATTAATCAGTCAATTAATAAAACAAAATGAGGAATCACGCAGTCAATAGGCCAGATTATCAGTCAGTAAAACAAAGGTAAAATGCAGGGTGTTCTGTCAATACACAAACAGTCAATAAAATAAAACAATTAGTGATAAAGTTGTCAGGCAATTGCGCAGGAAGAACAAACAGTCAATGATGTAATAAGAATCAGTCATTTATACAAGATGTTCAGTCATTTATACAAGATGGTCAGTCAAGTATACAAGATATTCAGTCAAGTGTACAAGATAATCAGTCTATTGACAAGATAGTCAGTCTATTGACAAGATAGTCAATTACACAAGATGGTCAGTCAATTATACAGGATATTCAGTTAATTGTACAAGATATTCAATCAATTATACCAAATATACAGTCAATTACACATGATGGTCAGTCAATAGCACAATAAATTTAGTCAATTATACCAAATATTCAATCAATTATACAAAATATTTAGTCAGTAGCACCAATGAATGATTCAGTCAATAGCACCAGTGACAAAGTTGTTAATCAATGGTACTAAATAAGTCAGTCCAAAATGTCAATAGCACATGGAGAATGATCAGTCAATATTATAGCCAGTCTATAGAACTCCATGTCCAGTCAATAAACACAAAATGATCAGTCAATGAAACATGAAGTAGCAAAGTTGTCAGTCAATGATTGTAATAAGAATAAACGAATGTCACGAGATGACTGATCAATAGCTCACATTTATCAGTCAATATGACGCGAGACATCAGTCAACAACGATTAATGGAAACACTACATGTATCCGTTCAAGTGCATTTCGGATAATAGGACCACTTGTATACAGGACCATTTGTATATTTTCAAACGCCAAAGATGGCGTCTTTTTAACTCTGTATTTCAAGAGTGATTAAAAAGGCGTGCGTGTTTACATTTATTCTGAAGCCACGAATGTTGAATTCGGTGAATCACGTTTAATGATCGGAGATTTAAGCAGAAATAATGTGATGAATCATTCGCAACATTTTTCATATCGTAATGAGAAATAATGCCTTTTATAAACCTACTTCTTTCGAGAAAAAAAAATTAAGTAAGGGTTTGGTTCGAACATTAGGAAAATCCGGCATTTATATTTTGTGGGTGTCAATTAAAATAATAATCGATTATTTATCAAAGGATGATTTTGCGAACCACCCCCGCTTAATTATCTAATTAAATCCTTTTTATATCGATGATAAAAGCGCGTATAAAAAATAGTTGATTTCGTAACGAACGTGTTTTTCTTTGTTTCTTTTTTTCATTGTCTGCATTATGGATCGTCCATAAAAGGTGTATGATTTATTTGAAAGTTGACGCCATTTTTTTAGGAAACTTTGACGTCATTTTTGTGAAATTATTAATAAGTTCGTAGAAGTTTGATGTGGTCAACATTTGGCAAATTTCATCTTATTTTATTTAGAAAAAGTGTTGAAAATAGGGTGATATTTGGAAGGAACTTTGACGTCATTATTATTTAATTATGACGTCATTGTATCGTCACGTGAAGTCAAAAGGACGCCAAGATTGCTAAATTATGACGACACTTTATGCATGTCAGTTTCTATGATATTGTTTAGACAACGTCTCTCGTATTAGATAATGACGTCATACGACGTATTCAAATGACGTCTGATAAAGCAATTAAATTATGTACAGTAAATGACGTCAAAAACTTATCTAAATAACGTCAGATAGTAGATTCATGTGACATTAATAACGTACTATTTAAATGCCGTTATAAGAAATAACAAAATTACGTCAAATATTGAATTTAAATGTACATTAAATTACTTCTGATATCTTTTTAAATGGCATCAGATGATATAAACAAATGACGTCAAATATTGTACTAAATGATTTCAGAATTATTTAAACGACGTCATTTCCAAACGTGTTCACTATCAAACTATATCTAAATATGGTGTTAAAGATTTGTCAGCTTTTTGGACACCTATTTTTAAATTACCTCCTTGTCTATTTTTTTTTTTTAATCCTGAAGAGTCCGTTTTTGCTCGGAGATGATTTTGAAGGCTTATCTTAATGAGCAATTAAGTATTTTCGTGTCTCAGTTTGTTTAATTGTCGTTTACCAGCTCCATAAACAAAAACAATAATTGATAAAAAGAGGATCAAACTAGTTTTATCTCCTTCAATTTCGACCGATGTTTGCTTTTTTTTTTGCTCATTGATGAGGGAAGTTTTTTCTTCGTTTCGTCTCTTTGACTATTTTTAAATCTTTATTTTTATTACTTATTATCAATATCTACGAGTGGTTTAACTAGGATTAGCCGCTCTCGAAGGTGTCCAATTAGCGATGTTCAATTATTTTTACGAGTTTAATATACAGTGTCAAATGTACTATGCGGGAAAAATTTCCATTGAAGACGTCCATTGGAAGTAAAAATGGTTCCTTGCCATTTAATTCTCATTAATTAAAGACGCCCATTGGAAGCAAAATGGCGGCTTTCATTACGGGTCCTATCTTTATAATACTAGAGTACTTTAGCACTAGATCAAGTACACGTTTTACTAGTACTAATAACACCTTTACTCATCATAAGGAACAAGTGAACGGCATTTTTTTCTGTTTTTCCGCCTCAGACGCGCTTCCTGACATCTTTCTAACCTCAAATTAGCCCAATTTTGTCTGTTTTTAACTAGAAAAATACCTTTTTTTTGTTGCTTTCGTCACCTTCAGGATTTTCAGCTCCTGCTTGAATGGGATGAGGAAAAGGGGCTTCTCCAATGCGTTAAATTTGTAGAAATAAACGGGAAAATGTTCATTTTTCATCACCCGTTTTTCTGCATCCTCTTAATTTCTTTCATTTTTCCTTACTAAATTTACGAAATTCGGTCCGAAATCTGTATTAAAACGCAACATTTTGACACTAAGAAAAATATACTGGAACACTACTTATCGAGTTTTCGTGTGAACAATCTGAAATGTTCTGGAAGCTTCTAGAATTCGAATGTCTGAATACAATTCTGGAATTTGAATGTTCTAAAATGCATTTATTTTCTAGAATTTACTTATCATAGTTTTAGCAAGTAATTTGATAGTTAAGTCTAGTTTTTAGCAGCGAATGTCTGTTTTAAACTCGTCTGCGGTAAGTGATTTCACAAACTATTTGATGAATAAGCATCCTAATCATTGAGTACCAGATTTATCGAATGTTACAGCCATAGATTGTGTGATAATCAAGGATCACAACCTAATGGCGATTGAAGTTCCTAAACATGTACCGTTGTTTGATAACTTTCATTGACGTGTATCCAGCCATAGATTGTGTGAGAATCAACATCCTAATCACGGACTAGTGTCGGATTATTACATACAAACCATTGATTGATCAATAATCTTAACCATATACCGTATTTCATCGATTGTAAGACGCACATTAATTTCTGTAAGCCCAACAGAAAATCTTTGGTTTCAAGAAAAAATACATATCTTGAATATTATTTTTTACAATTTCTTTTCAATTTACTAATAATAATAACAATAAGGAAACGCACTAAATGTAAACAATGTACACACAAGGAAGTAAATTTCAGGTAGAATATTTGGAAATATAGATTTGTATATCTCAACATCGTTGACCGCGTGTATCCAGATACAAGGTTTTTTGTGACATGTAACATTGTAATAGACGACTATGGTTGCAAAAAGATGGATACATGTAGTGGGATGTACATGGCCTACGTAAGTAAGACACGCCAGTGATTCTAAGACGCATCCAGTTTTAAAAGATGTTTTATGGGTAAAAAAGTGCGTCTGATTAGAATCGATGAAATACGATATTGTTCTTGTGTTGAATTTAATTCATTTTTATTACTCTTAACAGGACTAAAGTCAGCATGTTTTGAGTAAAAGGTTTAAAAGGTTTCTGTGAGTTTTGGAAAATTAATGATACCTCTTGGTTTGTGAAATCCCAACTGGTGAGTTGTATGGAAGGGGGGACGACATGTTGAATGTGTTTAGCCATTGAAATCGTGTTGAATTGGTCATCGTCCTTGATTTCGAGTACATTCCTTTTGGTGGTGTGATTTTCCTTGGGGGTGAAACCCATTTGGGGGTGTGACCTTAACTGACTATATTTAGATTTAATGACCTCTTAATGTGCCTCAAATACACAAAAGGTTTCCTCATCAGCTTTTAAGGAATTTTCCAAAAATCAATATTCTTCATGTTTCAACTTTGCAAATTTTCAATTTCAATCTACTGAATTGGTAACCAAAATTGTTACGGCTCATAACATGTTTTTAAGAAAAGATTTTCTCCCATTTTTTTTCAATGACATTAAGATAAATCACGTGTTTATAACATTTGATCTCATATAAACATTTTTAATGCTTTTTTTATTCACAATTAGTGTATAAAAGGTTAATTCTTGACCCGCGGCACACTTACAGGCCCTTTACGGCACACTGGTTAAAAAACACAAGACTTCATGTGCACATCTAGTTTTCATTGCATGTTATAAATTAATTAGTCTCAATTTTTAATTCGAGGTTTGTTTCCCTTATTGATAAGCAAACTATCGATGGGTCTCTAATAATATCCGGGTAGCCATATTTAATCAAATTGTTGGTTTTTTGAGTGTAGTAACTGTATTTTTGATAAAGTAAGTCATGAATTATCAATTAGTTGAAAAAAATTGAAAATGGTGGCCATTGTGTTTAGTAATCATTATAAGGATAAGTTTTTTGTTGTTTTATTTCGTGATTAATGGTTGAATTCACGTTGGTTTTTTTCCAGTTTTAATTGACAGTTTTGACATTACTAAACTATAAAATAAATGATGCAAAACGAATTTTTGGCCAATTATAAAATTTTCCAACCGCCAGCTACAATTTCAGGTTTTTCCACATATTGAGTCAAATATTTTTTATACAATCATTAACATGGTTGAAATAGGGGTTCTTTAAAGGGGTTGCACCAACACTGGTTTAATTTAATCGGAGATTAACATCTTTAATGATTTCAAATGGGACACAAATAATTTTATAAATATTTTTTCTTTAAAATTCACAGAAATTGGGTCATAGAAATGTAGCCAGGCAACTGTACGAAATGATAAAGGATACTGTTGAGATACCCGGGGTTCATTAGAGACCAGGGGAATTTTTATAGCTGGTTAAATACAATTTTTGGAGTTGATCATAGATTCAACATTTGATTGTTCCTCGATTTGTCTGCTTAGAAACCCGGTGTTTAAAACAGATTATAGATTTGATTGTTTAGATACCCGGTGTTTAATAGAGATCCTTTATTAGATTATTTAGTCCCGGTGTTTAATAGAGATCCTGGATTTGTCTGTTTACTAGTTTCATTGTTTATCACGGAACTACGATTTGGGTATTCAAAAATCCCATGGTGCTTAAATTAAACAGAAATCCACGACTGGACTTGTTCGTAGACCCGGCGTTTAATAGAAAACTTTAAAGAATCCCGAATTCCCCTCTCTGTAATTCGCGAAAAACTTTGGGCAAATATTAAACTCGGGTGAGGTAAATAAATGGGTAAGAAAACGTCCCTGAAGCAAGGGAGGGGAGAACAAAGTGACCAGTGGTCATTTGGTCAAGTGCCCTTGGTTTGACCCCTCTTTTATTATTTTTCCCCAGGGCGTTTGCGAAAGGGACAAGTGTAAGAAACATTAACAGGGGTGACAAAAAATATTGAGCAAGGGAGTGGACAATCGCCAAATGGACGCTTTTCAACACCTTAACAATCAGCGCCCTCTACATAACATCCCAACACACTTAAACCATTGTTTTAGGCCTAGTTTCATGGGCGCGGCCATATTGATTTGGGATATGAAATTACTAGTAACACTACAAAACAGTCTAACAGGAGAACACATATAGTTTTAAACATTCAAATCGCTGATCTCTATCAAACACCGGGACTGAAATTTCATACATAATGTGAATCTAATCTGAAAGTTAAGCATTACTTAACCTGTATGTGTAAAAGCGATTCGTGGGCGCTGCCATATTGATTTGGGAATGCGTTGCAGTGCAAATGCACGTGCAAGTTCTTATTGCTAGGCCTACGTGCAAAACCACTTCGTGGGAGTCGCCTGTTGATTTGGGTTTTTGATTTTGGAATGATAATTTGAAATTAAGAATTTGAGTAATGACGTCACGTTCTAAAAAATCGCACGAGTCCTCGTGCGACCCGCCATCTTGATTTGGGATTGGAGAAACCCTATTATGTTATATAAATGTCTATTATCCGAACTATTCAGTTTTAAAATACATTCGAACTGCCTACGTGCCTCGTGCGAACTGCCATCTTGATTTTGGCTCGGGGAATTCCTAAACCAATTATGTCGTATAAAATAAATGTCTTTTATCCGAATTTTGAACTTTCCCGTCAAACAATACATTAAATAGTCCATTTAAGTATTTTTTTCTCAAATTCTCTAGATTCTGGTTTTACAAATTTCAGGAAATTTACGAGTTTGTGTCGTGCCATTCGACCATTAAGCAGCAGTTAAAAGGACAATAAAACGTCGTTTATCCGGAGGGCATTGTATATAACTATATATACAGTGTATTGTCTCTCGTAATGCATAGTTCGATAGGGGAGAGGTTAGGATGACGTCATATTTACCTGAAGTGACAGCTGTCAATCAAAGCCTCAAAACAGGGGGCGATCGTAAATTACAGCCATTTTTTATGACCATTAAATCACTCGTCTTTTATACAAACATTTTTAAAGGTTTTGAAGGTTTTGTTTTTTTACCCCCTCAGCACATTTCAAAATGCAGATAACAATAACAAAAAACAATTTAAAAGAAAAAAAGCAATTGTTTTTTTTTAAAGTAAAATGTAGCGTTAAAATAGGCCAAACAAAACACTGAAGGTTTTTATTAACGCTTCATTAACTTTAACGAGGATTTCAAAATGGCAGAATTTTGGATAATTAGTTTATTTGGTTGAATTGTGATTAATGTTAATTGTAACATTGAAGGACATGTTTGTGAAATGTATAAAAAAATATAGTACAGTATGCATTTAGTAATATCACTGCTTTTGGATGTTGAGATACTACTGATATTTATTATAATGGTGTCGATACTTTTGTTTCGATACAGAATACTTTAGCACCTGATATTCTACCCATATCGATACCTGAACATGAGTATCGATATAAAGTATCGAAAATGTTTACAAATGTGTGTTTGGAAGCCATAGGTGTACTAAATTGGCACGTAGGTACTGTAACATGTGTTATCTTTTGGGACACTTAGGGGGTAACTTAGGGTCAGTGATGGGTTTTCCCCACTTGGAATGTCCACTGTGGGTTTCAATGTGGCTTTATCAGCCCTTTGTAGATTCACACTCTTCAGTCATATTCCGGTGACTTAACAATATTCCCAATTTCGCCGGAAAGTTTTGTTGTGGCACCTGTTTTTTTGTGTTTTACCTAATTCAGTCAAACTTTTAATCTCGGGAGGAAGAACTAAAACCGCTTTTGTTAAAACAGGTGAATGTAGTGATTCCTAAATGCCCTAATTGTTAACCGTGTGAATATAAAACATATTTACGTAAAACTATAGACTAAGTTAGTCGAAAATCAGATACGAGTAATTTGGGACTGACCCAAACTTGAGTTTCTGAAATTTTGGACTCCCCTTGAAAAACCCTTGAAAAGTAGGGACCTAACAGTGATTTTGTGATTGTTTGTGTCCTAATTACACAGGTCTGCGATGGATAAATTGTCTTAGATTGAATAACTGATTTTTATTAGTATTTGTAGCGTTGATTACGGGAAAAATAGTTAAAAAAAATTCCATCACGTAAAGTTATTTTACAATTTAGATGTATATTTTCGATGACTTAGTGGTTTTGAATGTAAATAATAAAATTTTTGGAAGTAAGAAAATAACTATTTTATATAAGCTGTTTTAATTTGCTTATAAATAACTTAAATAAAGCAATTTAGAAAAGTTACAAGCTTATTTGATTGAAATAGCCCTTCTCACACTGAGTACTAAAAGAAATTTTGATGGAAAGCGAAATTATTAATAAAGAACTTCAGTAAAAAATAATGTTAAAAATTCTGTTTCAATGAGCTTTTTCCCAAACTGGGTATCTATTTTGCGAGAGAACCTGACGTGATAAAATAAGACGGATTTCATATTTGAAATCAGCGCCCGAAAATACATTTAAATCAATTTTCAAAACTAAAACAATTTTTAAAATTTTTTTTGCAGATCTGCGTTATTGAACACTTTCTCAGAAATCCTAAAAAAACTGGTCCAAAGTATCCATATTTTACAATTCTAATATACTTTGGTCAGTTTTTAAGCCGTTTATAATTGAAATCAGGAATGTAATGTGTTTATAGGTCCTAACTAATCTATTGCAGGTGTGTACCTTAATTAGATGCCCTTAAGCTCGGGCACATGACCTTAATGAAACTTAAGATATTATTAACCACAGAATTTCTAATCCGTTTATTTAATCTTTTTCCGCCATGTTCGTTTTGACCCATTTCTTGCCATGTCTGGCCATATCTGAGATTCGACATGTTTGCTATTTTTGGCATTATGCCCCATATTCATAATGTATGGACAATGACATGAAATGTCACGTGTAGAATATCGTATATGGTTATAATTGTTTCCTGCCATATATGGGATATGATTGATTTTGCCATATTTGAGACATTATATTGGTTTAGTAAATACAGGTATTGACGAGGGATTATTTTAGAGGCCCATCCATATACACATTTTGGAATTGATAGATTTGACCATATTTGGGACCCTAATATGGCCGTATACAATGTTGCCACCCTGGTGGTTTGAGGGGTTATTTATAGCGCCCCAAATAAGCCCTTTATAGGAAATTTAAAATGGATTGAAGGGTAAAGTCTTTCATTTATAGAACACGTAAGGGCCTCGGGCCCCTATTTGAAATCCCATCCATTTTGAATTGTCATCCGCGCTACCATAGGGGGTCCATCGCAATTTGGACTTAAGATCAGATATCCCCTAGGGTCCTTTTGGGTCTTTATCGACTCCACCTAAATTCCGACCGATCGAAAATTATTCGTTCCAAAAATAACTTCCCATATTAACCCCCATCTCGATGGCGGCCATTTTGAAAAGAAAAAAAGCGTGTAATTTATTTAGCTAATTAATGGTTAATTATTTCCCTTTTCACACTCACTCGATATGAGAAACATGAAAGAGAATTTTAAGCCATCATCCGGCCAGATCTAAAAATATAAATATGGCCGAAGAGGTTATTGTATTGCCAACCAGTTTTACTAACCCCCACATATCTCAATATGTGGAGGCCATATGCTCAAAAATACACGCTAAGTTCACCCGGGGTTTAATAGAGACCCCTAAGACGGCTGAGAGACCCGGGGTCTATTGGAGACACATAAATTGCTGTATTTGGGTTTGAGCAGATTTAAGGGACTGTTAAGGGCACCAGAAACGTATGTATGTATTAGAGGCCCGGTGTTTATTAGAGACCCGTAAGATTGGTGCATCTGGGTTAAAGTGGCTGTTGGGGGACCCGGGGTTTATTGGAGACAAGGTTTTTTTGTTTGGAATACAGTGGATTTTATGGACTTTTAAGAGACCCGGTGTCTATTGGAGACGCAGCTCTCTTATTAGAGAATCTTGAATTGTGAATTTTAGCTAAAATTAAATAATCCGAATCTTAGTTCAGCTAAGTTTACAATCCATTTCGGGACTTTGAATGAATAGAATAGATAATTTTGCTCCTTTCAAGCAGGGTCTCAAATTGGGCCAATCAGCGCTAATGTGCCACTCAGCAATTAGCAGATTTGTCATCAGATATTAACGAGAATGTGAACGCCAGGAGGCGCCGTATATAGTTTAGCGTTAGCCTAGAGCAGCGCCATCTCACGGACTAAAAATCGTCCTTTTGCAAGGCCAATCGTTTGTTTGAAGTTAACGGTGGTTTAAAAGCGGAATTAAGTTTAAAAAATGTTGAATTTGATGTAAAATTTAAAAACTTTTTTCCCACGGTTTTGTTTCTTAAATAGGTTTGATTAGGAATGTTTTTTTTAGTTATTTCGGTTTGATAATTTTTTTTAATAAGCTTTAATTTTGTTTTATTGTTTTTCCAAACTCATTAAATTGTTAGTTAATTAGTCGTAGCGATTATTAAGCAAGAAGCACCTGGAAATTAAGACGATGACGTTGCCGAAATCTTATTTTGTTTCATTTTCTTCCCTGGCTGAAGCCGAACGAAACGAGTTTTCTTTCAAATTAATGTTCATTAAGTTTAATTGGGATTGTGGAATAGAGAGGATTCGCGAAATTATATCATCATCATCGATTACATTTATTAGTACAACATTATTTCATTATCGTGTGCGTACCGATCTAACACTTGCATCAGCAAAAACTATGTGCAAATTTGGGTTTTATGACACTTTTGGGACACCCTGAAAAGATCGATGGCCACCCTGTATATACCGGGAATGCCTAGTTTAATTAGCGATATTGGACACCCTGTATAATGCAATTTCTGAGCAAATGCTTAGCCTGATTAGGTGTATCTTTAATACACCCTGTATAAAGTAAATTGTGAGCTAATGCTTAATTTGATTAAGAATATTTGGACACCCTGTATTAATGTTGTTTATAAACAAATGATTAGTTTGCAGAGGGATCTAAGACACCCTGTATAACTTAGATTCTGAGCAAATGCATAGTTTGGATATGAGTATTTGGGCACCCTGTATAATGTGGTTTCTGAGCAAATGCTTAGTTTCCGTACGAGTATTTGGACACCCTGTATGATTGTTTCTGAGCAAATGCTTCGTTGTGTTAGGAGCATTTGGACACCCTGTAAAAGGTACATTTTAACCAAATGCCAAGTTTGATTAAGAATCTTTTAGACACCCTGTTTAAAGAAGTAGAGTCTGAGCAAATACTTAGTTTTTTAGGAGTATTTGGACAACTTTTATGGTGTTTTTTTTTGAGCAAATGCTCAATTTTCCAATTCCACCCTTTGACTACACCGAGTAAATGCTTATCTTTATTTTTATTATTTACTATTCTAAACACGTCTCAAACTTTGAGCAAATGCTCCGTTCCATGCTAAACTTGTGAGCATTTGCTTCGTTGGCATCCGAAAGAGAGGTCCTTTGATATTTGTGTCGGCCCTTTTGTCCACTCGTGAGCGTGGGTCTTTCTTCACCTCTGGTGTGTTAAACCGATCTTCCCCTTGGGTGGGGTGTTGGATTTCTGCTTTTGGTGAGTGGGGTGAAGGGTGACAACGAGCTTCTGCTCTTTTTTTCCCATTTCACTCAGCACTTGTCCACCCCTTTCTCTTATTTGTCCCCTCGGGGGCCCTTTTGTATCGGGTCCCAGATGACAAAAAGAGGATTTTCATACCAATCTTGTCCTAAAAGTGTCATATCACGCTTCACTTCCTAGTTAGGATTACGTTTCTGCTAGCTGGTTAGGATGATCCATTGAAGATTCGCATATTTAAAACTTTTAGTACTACGTGGTTAGGATGACACATTGGACCCTGTTCAGTTAGGATCATGTTTCATGTTAAAACTTGGTTAGGATGACACTTTTTGTTACACCATTTAATGTTAGTTAGGATTAGGCTAGTTATACATAGTTAGTATTAGGCTAGTTACAGTTAGGATTAGTTTTCATTGTTAGGATTAGGCTAATTACAAAGTTAGGATTAGGCTAGTTACATGGTTAAGATTAGGTTAGTTTCATGGTTAGGATTAGGCTAGTTTCATGGTTGGGATAAGGCTAGTTTCATAGTCAGGATTAGGATAATTACAAAATTAGGATTAAGGCTATTTATATAGTTAGTATCATGTGGTTAGAATGATAACAATTGCGCTACTCGGTTAGGATGTTTTCTATGTACTTGGTTATACAGGATGGATTGCTATTTCGTTAGTTACTCAGTTGGGATCACGTGTCGCTACGTGGTTAGGATCTCGTGCTTGTTTCTCAGAATCACGTGCAGCTAGGATTAACTATGTTACCTATAGTTAGGATCACTTGTATCTATTAAAGTATCCATACATGGTTAGGATATATTCGTTAATTAGGATCACGTGCCTTTGAACGGGATAAGGATCCGGCGTGGTTAGGGTTACGAACACGTAGCTATAGGATCACGTGCCGGAAATGGAACGCCAGCTGCACGCGCCGGGCGTTCCAAATTCCAAACTATATCGAACATCAAGATGGCCAGCAGCAGTCTTCTGATGTTTTGTATTTGATGCGGTGATTTTCCAATGTGTTTTCACGTTAAGGTAAGCGTCGTTCTTCATCCTTTTAAAGAGAGGCTCGTGTCGAAATCGTTGTAAAAACAGGCCTAGTTTATGGCCAGAAATATATACGAGGGCACATAATGGGTATTAAGCCAAATCCGAGTGAATCATTTCTATAAATAAAAATATTTCTTAGTAAAAAGAGAGAGAGAGAGAGAGAGAGAGATGATGAAGGAGAAGGAATTGAAATAACGACACGCGTTTCGTATGCGCGCACATCCAATGAAATGCTAAACCCATGCAAAAAAAAGAAGGTAGCCATCTTGAAAAAAAACCAGAAATTCAACAGATTTAGCTAAAAATAGATGACGAAAACGCATCTTAATTTCACGGCATGAATTCGAGGAATTATTCAGCTAGAGGGTCGACGCATTCCATTGGCCGACAAATAAACCCCCAAACATTGGCCCTAATTAGATGTTGATCTATGAGGTCCACATTAAACGGCATCCTGGTGTCCCAAATAAACGAAGAAAACCTTTCTGCTAGGTTTTCCCAGGTGAGAAATATATTTATGGACACGTATGGGCCACATAAAGATATGTGTAGACCATATCTGACCCTTGATGTTCCTTAAGTTTATATGAATGAGTCAATTACACGTATAGACATGGATATAACCAAGGGTAGATCAAATTTGAACCTTAATGGGCCATGAATAGACACGTATGGGTATTAAATAGACACATACAGTGGAGTCTCACTTATACGAACCATTCAGTTATACAAACAATTTCTTGTTCCCCCTGCAAAACTCCATTTAACCCTGTGTGGAATGCGTTATTCGCTTATACGATATTCAGTTATACAAAAATCCACTTATACAAAGGGTGATTCCTTCCCCCGATGTATAATCCCCTCGTGTAAATACTATTCAATTATAGGAAACGTTTTTTCACATAATTGCGAAGCGTTTCGTCTATTCTAAACGAAAAATAGTCTGAAGTTATTATTGACTGTGAACAAACAGGTCTTATGTAAAAACAAGCGAGATAAAATTAGAGTTTTTTCAGACGAAATAAACACATTTCTGAAGATGTAACTTAAGTTACATGTACCTTATTGTTTGGGATTATATCAAATACATCTTGTTTTTTTGATTCTGTTCTTCTTTGTATGTACATTGACAAAACTATTAAACGACATTTTTTAAGAATTATTCTCTATTTTTAAAATACAGTAACCACGAAACCTGCTAGTACATGTATACATGCACATTATAATCACTTATATGATGAATTTTCTGTTCCCCCTCATATTCGTATAAGTGAGACTCCACTGTATTTGGACAACCAAGGATCAAATATGGGCCATATTTGATCAAATAGTAGATCAAATTTGACTCTTGCTTGGGTCATATACTGTGTATAGGCATGTGTGGGTCATATCTGGCCCTTGCTGGGGGGTCTTAACTAAACACGTACATGTTCAATTTACATGTTCAATTGTAAAACCACGTATGGGCAGAACATATCCATTTGTGGGTCCTATTTGACCCTTTATATGGGCCTTAACTACACACATATACGAAACATATTTGACTCTTGAAGGACCTTTTGTGGAACTCGTACATCTGTGTACATGAAACCTTATCTTGAATAAATGATTTGGTATCTTTGCTAATTTGTCCATATTAAACCGTTGTCCCGATTAAGCGGAATGTGAATGTGTTAGGTCAGAGGTCACCTTGGTATCCACCCTGTTCTTGACTCGACCACTGTCCACCTTGATTTCATGATTTAGTGGATTCGTTTTTCGTTTTTCGTAGAATGGTGATTAAATTGGTTTATAATTATATAGTTCTTCGAAAAGAGGGTTTGACCCTTGACCTCTCCCTTCTCTTAAGTGGGGAAACGACCAATTGAAATTTTAATTGGGCCTTAAAATCAGCCATCTTTTTATTTAATTACTTTCAATTTGGGAAAATGTTTTTTTTTTCCTCGTGCTTTTCAGCACTTAAAACGTCGTTAGTTTTACTTTTTATTGAAGTTTTTGGTAGTTTTAAAACCGATTTTTTTTAGTGTTTTTCCACAAACATTTTCCTGTTTTTATGTAAGCATTTACGAGTTTGCACAAACATTTCTTAATCAAAACATGTCTCCAAATTTCTCACTTTTTTTTTCTGATGATTTAAGCAAATATTTCCAAAATTTGCATGTTTAAGCTGAAATTTTCAAATTTTTATTCGATATTTTATAAAAACATTTCCTTGTTTTTATGTAAACATTTACGAGTTTGCACAAACATTTCGTACACATTTCAGTCAAAACATGTTTCCAAATTTCTCATTGTTTTTTATTGTTAATTTAGACAACTATTTTCCCAAAATGTCTGTTTTAAGCTTAAATTTTCATATTTTCACGCATTAATGTAGACAAACATTCGAAGCCCATTGCGGTTTAAGCCTTAAGTTGTGCGCATGCGCAGTTTGTTTTTATCGACTGATTTTGTCTAACGTCGAAAAATATAAACAAAACGAAAGCAAAAGAGAAAAGCGAGGAAACAAAAGGGGTAAATGGACGAAGGGTTGAAATTGGGGGTAAAAGGAGTAAAGGAGGGGGGTATGTGTTTGGGTGGAGGGGGGGATTAATACAAACCCCCTCCTCTTTTGCTATGCAAATGAGGAAGCGTATTAATATTAATTCAAAGACTCGAGTTATAAAACAACCGAAAGCCCCTTCTTTTGTTTTATTAACCCCCCTTTTCCAACCCCGAGTGCATTGTGGGTAGTAAACTAATCACCGAATTAAGTGGGGGATAAAAAGGGGGATGAAAGTAGCCCCAATCGGAACAAGGAGCGCTCGTTTTGGTCGACTTATAACGGTTAGGATTGAAAGAATGGTTAAAGAAATTTTAAGCATGCTTTTATATTGGTTGGGATTGGAGAAAAAGTATTCGAATTGGAGGCTTATGTCTGTTAGGATTTTAAAAACGAGGCTAGTTAGGATTGGCAACTGTTGAAAGGGATTTAGATAGGTTAGGATTGTAAAATATAAATACAAAATGGTGAGATCGGATTCTTTATGCTGGTTAGGACTATAGTAAACTGTTGAAAATGTGATTTATGTCGGTTAGGATTTTAAAAACAAGATTGGGTAGGAAGACTAGTAGGGATATTGTATATTGGTTGGAATTGGAAGAAAATTCAAAATTAGACGCGCTATTTTATGTTGGTTAGGAATGGGATGAGAGGGTATTGTGTATTGGTTGGGATTGCAAACTGTTGAAAAATTTATATCGGTTAGGATAGAAATATATATAAAATAAGGTCGTATGTTTTTTGTTGGTTAGGAATAAATAAACAGTTTAGTTATGTCGGTTAGGATAAGAGAAATGGTCGAAATATGGAATATTGACATCATAGTAGATTTTATATTGGTTGGGATTGGATTTTATATTGGTTAGGATTGAGATTGTGTATTGGTTGGGATTGCAACTGTTAAAAAATTTATATCGGTTAGGATTGGAATATATATGCATATATACAAAATGAGGATGTCGTATGTTTTTATTGGTTAGGAGTAAATAAACAGCTCAATTATGTCGGTTAGAATAAAGGAAATGGTCGAAATGTGGAATATAGACTCCATAGGATATTGGTTAGGAGTAAATTTTATGGTGGTTAGGATTGTATTAAGTTGTCAGAATGTGGATGTTGCATGCTGGTTGGGAAATTGGTCGATCGATTCATAATGAGTTGGGATGTTTTATGTCGGTTAGGATTTGGTGAAATAGTGTGGTTAAGAATAGAAGCTGCTTATTATAAGCCAAACGTGTAATTTCTCATCGATTTGTGCTAACCTTTGACCCCCTTTAAAAAATGGCGTTTGTTCCTTCCTGTTGAGAACGTGGAATCGAATGTTAATTTTGTTCGTAGGAGGAAAATTGTTCCTATTTCCGGCACCAGGGGGCCTTGCGAGAGGTGTGCCGTGACAATATTTCTTCTCTTATCCTCAATTACAAAATAGGCGTGAAATGAATGTACATTTGTGATGAATTTAAGAACTAGTGATGACTTTGGTTACTTTTTAAACCATTTGTGTTTAAAATGTGATGTTTAATTAGGCTTATTCGATGAATTGATTAAGTTTAATTGTGCGTTGCACCAACGAGACGTTTAAGCGACACCTAACTAATCAGTCATTAGTCGAGGCTTAATTACGTCCATTGTTAAAACGCAGATTAAAATCGAATTCGTGACAAACAAAATGGCCGACGGATTCTTAATTAGCAATTAATCGATAATTAAGATCTTAAAAAATAGATCAATCTTTGAAATTCGGTCAAGGATGGAAAAGGGGGCGCCACTGTCTCAAAATGACCCGCACTTTTAGCACACATTTTAATAGAAATTTTAAATGAAATTTTTAATGAAATTTTAAAGGAAAGTTTTGACTTTTTTTACATAATAATGCGTGAAATTTATAGGTTTTTAGGAAATTTTTAAAAAAGTCATCGGTAATTTAGTGGATTTTTCAGAATTTTTAACTGAATATTATGTGAAATATGATAAGGTGTTTTTGGGGAAATTTGTGACAAAAGTGATTGGAAATTTAGTGGATTTTTCCAAATTTTAAAAACTGAAATTTACGTGAAATTTATGTAAAAAATGATTAGGTGTTTTTAGGAAATTTATAAAAAACAATGATTGGAAATTTAGTGGATTTTTCAGAATTTGTAACTGAATTTTACGTGAAATTTATGTAAAAAATGATTAGGTGTTTTTAGGAAATTTATAAAAAACAATGATTGGAAATTTAGTGGATTTTTCAGAATTTGTAACTGAATTTTGCGTGAAATTTATGTCAAATTTGTTAAGGTGTTTTTAGGAAAAAATTTATAAACAATGTTTAAAAATTTGTGGATTTTTAACTGAATTTTATGTGAAATTTATGTAAAAAATGATTAGGTGTTTTTAGGAAATTTATAAAAAACAATGATTGGAAATTTATTGGATTTTTCAGAATCTGTAACTGAATTTTACGTGAAATTTATGTCAAATTTGTTAAGGTGTTTTTAGGAAAAAATTTATAAACAATGTTTAAAAATTTGTGGATTTTTAACTGAATTTTACATGAAATTTATGTGAAAATGGTGTTTTTAGGAAATTTGAACAGTGATTGGAAATTTGTGAAAAATCTTTCATAATGTCATTAGAAATTTAGTGGAAATTAATGTGGAATTTATATGAAATTGATAAAGCATTTTTTGAGAAATTTCAACTGCATGAAAAGTTGAAAAATTTGTAAACACAAATTTCTGAAATAATCCATAAATTTGAACACAAGTTGAGTGTGTATTGCTGCTTGGTCATTGACCCTTGACCAGTGGTCATTCCGGGTCATATTGTACACTGTACAGGAAGGGATAAAAACGTCTCGTACATTTCAAAAAACAATAAAATGGAATAAGATTTAAGATACACAAAACAACAAACTCTTTTTTCCAAGCAGTTCAATTGTGTAAAAATGAAAAAGGGTCAAAGGTCGAGTGTGGATCAAACCATTTACAAACCTTATGCTCAAACATATTTTTTAGATAACTTTCTATAAATTTCACAAAATGTATTATTTCCAACATCCGCCATCTTGTTTTGTTTTTTAGGGTTATTCAACCCTTTAAGTTGCTAATTTAAGATTTTAACGATTATGAATTTTCCAGAAAAGGGCTTTTTTTTCTAAACTCGTAAAAACATCCAAATTGGGACAAAAAAAAACCCCCGCTAAATTTAGATTAAAACGTTGAAAACAAAACCAACGACGTTTCACGCCTTTTTAACCAATGGCGTTCACGTGCCGCTCTGCGCCTATCTCATGCGCGTGCCGGTTCCATTTCGCGCCTTTTCCACACGTCCGCTGACGTGCCCCTCTGCGTCTGCCTCGTGAACGCGCTTTTTGTTCCATGCACGTGCTGCGTTGATGTGCCACTCTACGCTGATCCTTGACGTGCTTTTTTTTAAATGGGGGCCGTTAATTATTTGTGTGCCACTCTGCGTTTATCATTTCCAATGCAGGGCTTCGTCACAAGCGGAAATTATTAATGTGCCAATCTACGTTTAATTAGCTTTTCAAAAGGATGTCCTTGAGCTAATCATTACTGTGCCTCTCTACCTTTATCTTTTAAACTGCAGGACCTCAATATTACCCAATGATCATTAGTGTGCCAATCTACGTCTTTCCTTAAATACCCTAAACGAACCATTTAATGCGCTATTTATCTTTATCCTTTGAAATGCCTTACCTCAAAAATCAATTAATGCTCATTAGTGTGGCAATCTGCGTTTATCCTTTGAAATGGTGTGTCTCATAAGGGTGCCAATCTACGTTTAACTTTTATTAGCTATTCTAAAGGATGGCCTTAAACCAATCATTAGTGTGCCACCTTTATCCTTTAAAATGCAGGACCTCAATATCATCCAATGCTCATTAGTGTGCCAATCTACGTTTATCATTTGAAATGGAGTGTCTCAATATCACCCAGTTCGCATTAGGGTGCCAATCTACGTTTATCCTTTGAAACGGAGTGTCCCAATGTCGACCAACAGTCATCAGTGTGCCAATCTACGTTTATCCTGAGATAAAATATTCAAAAGACTGACCCTAAACCAATCGTTTAATCCTTTGAAATGCAGGGCCACAAAGTCGCCTAAATGCTCATTAGTGTGCCATTCTGCGCTTATCCTTTGGTATCGTAAAACCGCCCCCTGGTGTTCGACATGGTATTTGAATGCTTTTGAAATGTGGTTTTGCATAAAATCGTCTTTTTTTTTTTTTTGTAAGTTGCAATTAGTTTTCGTCGTGTTTTTTTGTGTAATTGAATCCCACGTGGAGGCTATAAATACAAATAAGAGAAGGAACACGAACGCGGGTTTTGCTATAAAAATATTATAAAAAGTAAGGAAAATAATAATAACAATAAAAAAAAACACAAAAGAGTCTCGAATTAACATGCTTGAGATTTACGAGTTAGGCCTAAGCACTTGCTCAACTTCATGCTGAGTCCGCTTTAAGAGAGCTTGAATTATGACCGAAAAAAAACTTAAATGTATACAAATAAATAAACGTGAAAATACTTAAATTCACAAACTGGAATAGCAACAAAAATACTAAACAAAGGGTGAAAATTCAACTTTTGACTCACTCAGTTTTATTCAAAAATAATTACAAAATTCAATCAAATTTTACGCATTTTATAAGAAATCATATCTTAAAAAAATCAGGTATGTAGACAAAATTTCGTGTAAAAAGTTGAAAAAAAGTTTTTGTACCGTTTTTCAAATTGTTTTTCACATTTTTCCGAATCTTTTTTACAATTTTCAGAAACTTTTTCACAATTTTCTGAATCTTTTTCACAATTTTCCGAATATTTTTCACAATTTGCTGAATATTTTTCACAATTTTCGGAAACTTTTTCACAATTTTCTGAATCTTTTTCACAATTTTCCGAATATTTTTCACAATTTGCTGAATATTTTTCACAATTTTCAGAATCTTTTTCACAATTTTTAGAAAAATTTTCACAATTTTCTGAATCTTTTTCACAATTTGCTGAATTTGTTTTTTACAATTTTCCGAATATTTTTCACAATTTGCTGAATATTTTTCACAATTTTCTGAATCTTTTTCACAATTTGCTGAATATTTTTCACAATTTTCTGAATCTTTTTCACAATTTTCTGAATTTTTTTCACAATTTTCTCGTTTTAAATCCTATTTACACAAATTTCAATGTTGCATATTTTCCATAAAATGCCCACCTTTTAATAAATGAATATTTAAAATAAATTTGTGATTTTTTAAAAAATTATAAAAGATTTCTAAAAACTGAATTTTTGAACTGTTTTTCAAAATGCTTTTTTGGGAAAAATACAAACTTTTGATAAATACGGGAAATTAATGTATAATTTATATAAAATAATTCATTTAAAAGTACTCAACCTTATATAAAAAATACGTATTAAAAATTGTAAATTTATATAATTTTACAATTTTTATACGTATTTTTTTAAATTTAATAAAATGTAATCAAATTTCTTAAATTGTTTCAAAAATTCCTGAAATAGAAACTATTTTAGGAAATGTATTAAGTTTGAAATTATATTTTTAAAATAAAAGTTCTGAAGCTATAAAACTTATAAAAAATTTATAAAATGTATTAAATTATTTTAAAAAAATCATAAAATCGTGTTTGAATAAAATTAAACACAATTTACAAGATTATTGTAAGAAGAAGCATTATATGTTTGTAGAAACTTTAGTCCATATACGAACATGTTTTTTTTTTGTTTAAGGGGGGGTCATTATTATGTTTTATGTGTTTTATTTGAGTAAGGGTAGAGCTCACTAAGTACACGTTAAGTTTCCCCGCTGAGATTCTTTTTAAAGTTTTTTAATTTCGAATAGCGAAACACGAAAACGGGAACATTCATCAAAAACATTATTGAAAAATCAAGCTGTGAAAAAAATGTTCAAAAAATGTGCCATTTTCGGAAAAGAAAGCCTAAAGTAGGGGAAAATAGCCAGGGTTTTTACCCTTTTGTGTGCGTGCGTGGCGCCCCCTAGTGATGGCACATAAAATAACTTAAATTACGATGCCGCCATTTTGAACGAACGAACAACAGAATTCAAATAAATGTTTATTTTAAATGAAAACCGCAAACATTTAATTCACGAATTTACATGGTTTATCCACTTTTTAACGATGGGACTTGGATTCGACCAATTGGCACTAATGTGCCACTCTGCGTATAGCTCTTTATATCAAATTTTCAATGATTTCGTCTAAAAATTACTTAACTTTTACATTTTTAAGTCAAAAACATAATTAAATTGTAATCTATGAAACAAATTAATGTTTGGAAACAATATTTGCTTCAAATTGATGTAAAAAATTACTTAATTTTTGTATTTACGAGTCAAAAACATCCATTATATAAATTTAAAAATTCATTTCTGATTTAGTTAAAAAATTGCTAAATGTATAAAAAAAATGTTGTTTTAAATTGAAATGTTTTGAGTGTTGACCTTTGACTTTTGACCACTCGAATTACGAGTTTTCCACGTATTAAAAGAGGGTAATAAGAATTCCTGACGGTTCGTGACCCGTTTATTAAAAAGCACCCAAATCTATTACAAATTATTCAAAATGGCGACTTTGATTTCTAACCTTAATCTACGTGTAATAAAGGTGTTTTTTTTAATATTCATAATTCTTAATTGAATCTCATTTTGGAGGTTTTTGTTTTGATAGGTCACGACCTTCGAATGGTCACTTAAGGTCAAGAGCAATACTGGTCGAAAATTCAGTTTTATACGCTTTTAATGCTTTTTTTTGTCCACTTTTTTCTTCCTTTTTTTCACGTAAATCTTCGTAGTTTTTTTATGTGAAAGGTCAAGTGGGTTCATTTGCATATCCATTGCGTTGAACTTTGGTCGCCAGAGGGCGTCTTCTTCCACATGTATTAGGAAAACATTCCGCGTAATCCTCATGTGTTTTTTTATACTTTAGATTTATGTGAATTAATAGATAAAAAAAAATGAAAAACCAGAAACAGAAATTTGGACACGGTGGTCAAGCTATTTTTAAATGCAAATTATTGCTAAGGTCACGTGGCCTTGATCACTGACAACTTGATATGGCCTCCATTTTAACTATGCTCACTAACCATTCTTTGTGAATTTTTGGCAATTTTGCACATTTTTTTGGTACATTGGCTTCATTGCATTTAGTCTTCATTTTGGTGAATTTTGGACATTTTTACACATTTTGTGGTCGATGTTGGTCGTAAAATCTTCGAAATGAGGGCTAAAAACAAACGTGTTTGTGATGATTTACACTGGAATGATATAGTAAGTAATCCTGGTTTTAGAACGGTACCTGCCACACATTTTATGTATTTTAGAACAATCTAAATGTCCCATTTTTTTGTGAATCTTAGAACCTTTTTATGATTGAAAGAACTCGACGTATTCTATAATTCATGTTCTAAGTGTTGTGATTTTTTGAATAATGGAATTCCACGTTCTGGATTTGTGTAATATGGAACGTTTTTTTTAAATGTTACAATTCCGGGGTTCTATTAGTGCTTTAGTGCGTTCTTGAATTGTTTTCATTGTACAGAACTCCACGTTCTGGTTTTGTGCATTCTGGAACTTTTTTTAAAAATTTCAGAACTAACTCAACGTTCTGTTGTTTTTAGCTAGTGCATTCCAGAACGTTTGATTGGTAGAATTTCTCGTTCTTTTTTATTTTTTGCATTCTAAAACACTTTAGAACCACGTTCAGATTTCTTGCATTCTAGAACTGTTTTTTTTTTCTCCCTTCAGATTTTAGAACAAATTCAACGTTCTGTTTTTAGTTAGTGCATTCCTGAACTTTTGATTGGTAGAATAACCTCGTCCTTTTTTATTTGCATTCTAAAACATTTTTTTGGAATTATAGAACTAACTCTACGTTCTGGTTTTGTGCATTCTAAAACGTTTTGTTTTTAAATTTAAGAACTAACTCATCGTTCTGTTTTTAGCTAGTGCATTCCAGAACGTTTGATTGGTAGAATTCCTTTATTTTTCTTCTTCTTTGCATTCTAAAACATTTTTTTTGGAATTATAGAACTCAACGTTCTGATTTTGTGCATTCTAGAACTGGTTTTTTTCTTTTTTTTTTGCCTTTATATTTTAGAACTACCTCTACGTTCTGTTTTTAGCTAATGCATTCTAGAACTTTTGAATGATGGATTTCCTCGCTCTTTATTGAATTGTAGAACTAATTAAATGTTCTGTTGGTACATTCTAGAACTTTTTTTTCCACTGTTCTAGAATTCGTCGTTCTGATTAATACACGCAGTTCCCGAATAGTGCGCAATCTTGAACTCCACGCACTCGTTTTTTTTTTGCTCGTATTATTGCCGTTTTAAAACAATTTTCTCCAATGTTATTCGCGGCCATCGAAGGCGGATGTTGAGGGTGATTTTTTGGTGGGTGTTTGACCCTCGTGTCTTTCTCTCCTCCCGCGTTGACCTTTGACCCAGGGAAGGCGTGCGATATCAATTTGATTGTGGAATTATTATTAATAATAAGAAGGAAGGGAAAAAAGGAGTTGAATGAGAAACCTGTTCGCCCGAGCGATTCACCTTTGACCCGCTGCAATTAGCGTCTAATGACGATTGTAACACCAACGTGTTTGCGTGCCGATGACCCGAAACACAAACCTTTGTGTACGAAACGCAACTTGTCCTTAGTTTCTTCTGGATTTCTTTTTGGCCCTATACAGGATTGGTTGTCAATTCAACCCCGCGCCCAGGCCTACAGAATATGTGTTAAAAAAATTTGAAATGTTGAAAATGACCTTTCGAAATTGTCATGAAAACTGAAAAACGCAATTTTTCTATGGTAAAAATGCAAATTTTCTTTGGCAAAAACGAAAATTTTCTATGTTAAAAGCGCAATTTTTCTTTGATAAAAATGCAAATTTTCTATACGTTACATACATACACAATATTTCTTTATTAAAACCGTAAATTTTATTTGGTAAAAATGCAATTTTTCTAAGGTAAAAACGAGGACCATATATCCCCTCTCACTACATAGTGGAACTTCGGTGTACGAACACCGCGTGCTGTTTCGCTTCACGAACGGTGCTTCAGTTTACGAACACACTTCTCTGGACCATTTCCGGCCCTTTTTTTCCTGTGGTAAAAATGCAACTTTTCTTCAGTAAAAATACAAATTTTCTGCTGCAAAATTGCATTTTTCGGGATTAAAAATCAGATTATTTTTCTTGAAAAATCCACTTTTCAGTAGAAAAATTGCAATTTTTCTCCAGTAAAAATACAAGTTTTCTGCAGTTTGAGCTGGTCAGGGAAAAAAAATGTAAAACCTGGAAAAGTCGGGGAAGTTGAATATTTTATTTGTGGGGGAACCCTGAAAGTGAAATAAGTGAAATATGTGAACATATAGTTGATTAAAATGTTTTATTTATTTTGTAGTCTAATCCTGACGAAGACGAGGACCTCGTCGACTCTGAGCTCGAGTCTGAGGGCGACGACGGAGGGACGCCGTTGAGCAGGGCCAGATTGAGAGATCAGGGCGACGACGCCATCTTGGCTCGGCTGAAGCAGCAGCAAGAGGATCACGACCTGAAGAAGCAAAAAGATCTGCTGCTGCAAAGGGCCGAAATCGCCGTCCAACAAAGAAATCACCAACATCATCAACATCACCAACAGAGGGATCTAGGGGGGTACGGGGCGCCCTCTCCCTCGCCCCTCGGACAGTCCTACGGCGCTTCGCCTCCCGGAATCACCTCCTCAGTCGCCTCCAGTCCACCCTCCCACAATGCATCGCCCGTGTCCACGCAGGCCCATGCCTCCGACAATCCGCAGACGTGGTCCTTCGAAGAGCAGTTCAAACAGGTAGGAAAAATTTATAAATTGCCCCTCATGTTGGGGGAGGGATTTTATGAGTTGCCTTTCTGCGTAGTATTTTATGGATCAGCCTTCGTGCTTTTGGAAAACCTATTTTATTGGTTAGACTAACCTTTTATGCATAATCTTGGCAGCCATCTTGGTAAGGCTAGCTTTTAATAAGTCTCCGTGGCAGCCATATTGGTAGTCAACGTCACAATACGACTCCATGGCAGCCATCTTGGCTGTACTAGCTCTTTAACCGTCTCCATGGCCGCCATCTTGGTGAGGCTAGCTTTTAATAAGTCTCCGTGGCAGCCATATTGGTAGTCAACGTCACAATACGACTCCATGGCAGCCATCTTGCTAAGTCAAGTCATGTATACATCCTCTTTGTTGTGAAAATCATTGTATTAGCTCTTTAGCAGTCTCCATGGCTGCCATCTTGGTATGGCTAGCCCAGTATGCGTCCCCTTGGTAGCCATATTGAGTCAACGTCACATTACGACTCCTTGGCAGCCATCTTGGTTGTGACGATCATTGCACTAGCTCTTTAACCATCTCCATGGCCACCATCTTGGTGAGGCTAGCTTTTAATAAGTCTACATGGCAGCCATATTGGTAGTCAACGTCACAATACGACTCCTTTGCAGCCATCTTGTTAAGGCTAGTCATGTATGCTTCCTCTTGGCAGCCATCTTGGTTGTGACAATCATTGCACTTGCTCTTTAGCCGTCTCCGTGGCCGCCATCTTGGAGAGGCTAAATCTTTATACGTCTACTTGTCGGCCATCTTGTGTAAACGGGCCATTTATACGACCCTATGGCGGCCATCTTGGTAAGGCTAGCCTATTATAAGTCTCCCTGTCGGATATCTTGTGTAGACGATCACAACATGACACAAGCTTTCGTTAAACCCCGTGCATCTCTTATCTCCGCCATCTTGGTAACCTTTACCCTTTATTATACGTCTCCTTGGCCGCCATCTTGATTCCAAGTTGTCTTTAAACAACAAGATGCTGAAACAAAGCTTAAAAATCCCTTTTGAATTTCAGCCAAATTTGGCTATTTTTTTTTTTTGTCTAACTACAAAAAAAAAACATTTCCAAGATGGCAGCCTCCGCGTCATCGAATTTCAATTGAGTTTCGTGCGGCTTACGTTTTATATTTAGTATAGTTTTTTTTTTTTTTTTTCAATTTGGAGACTATTATTGGAAGAGCCATTAAAAAAGATGTAGCGAAGTAACTTAAAACTAACGGAATGTTTAAAACTCACGATTGGAGGCGGCCATCTTGGACGTCTTCGTGGGGTTGTGTGGAGGAGGAGGGGCCTAATTTGGTGCTGGCAAGGGGACAACAAATGGCCCTACGTTTGGCACCATTTTAACAATGTCGTAAATAGAATTACTATCTATATATGGGCCATATTAATTTGGCCTTTGATGGACCATAAATAGCCATGTATGGACTAAATGTTTTGTTCTATCCTAGCAATTAGTGTGCCGCGACAATTTTAGACCTCCGTTTCTGTGCCGTGAGTTTTCAAAATTCTTCAAATTCTTCAAAATTCACCTAAGAAGTTTCCTGAAATAAAAATACAATAAAATAAGTCGTGAGTTCCAACATGGCTGCTAAAGATACGTTAACAACACGGCTAATAATAAATAAACACGTAAAATATGTCAAATTTAAGCGTAAAAAACATTCGAGAGCCCGGTGCCAAAACTTCATTTTGTTAAATATTTTTTCCATATTTTTTTCCCAATTTTTTAACATCTTATCTTCTGCAATTTTTTGTTGTTTATTATATTTTTTTAAAAAGTAGAAATAAGTGAAAATACTAAGTAGCCAAAAGAAAGATTTAATGTATTATTATTTCATCCTTTTTTGAACTGATGCCACGTTGAAATGTTTTTATGACTGGTTTTGTGACAAAAAATTGTTCTAAATGAGGCTGAAATTTGATAATCCTGTCATTTTCTTGACTGAAATATAGTCCTATTTTCACAAATAAGGATAATTTTAAATAGTTGAATCCTAGATTTTCTGAGGGTTTTTCTGACTAAACTTCTTTGATGATATTGAAACTGTAACGAATTCTAATTCTACTTAAAATCTGTTACATTTTATTAGGTTTTTACTAAGAAAATCTCAATATTCGTACTTTTAATGAGAAACTCTACCTTCGAATCGCTTGTGTCTTTTTCGAGACTTTTCTGACTGAAATCGAGTTCATCTACGACAATCACGAAACTTACCCAAAAGCTGATTTCACTCAAAAACGGACAATTTTCGTGTATTTTTCACCTAAAAACAACATTTTTCAAGTAAAATACAGAAAAAGTACGACGAGACCGCCATCTTGTTCGAAAAGTACATGTTCGTTCCATGGTTGTCATGGCAACGGTTGTTCTTTTTTCCCATCCCCCTCGTGCGACTAATCCTAACCACGTAAGATCCCCGCATTCGATGCATGCTTAGTTATCCAATTCCGTGTTATTCAAGAAGAATTTATTGAGGATTTTTGAAGAGAAATTTAAAACCGGACATTTGGTGGACATTAGCGTCCCTTTTTTTGTTTTTGGCATATGGTGGATCATTTAACGCACATCTGGTCAGTTTTGAGCCTCTGAGGGAGTTGGAGTGCGGAAATCTACTGAGTTTTACGAGGAATTTTAATTAACGATTTTTGAGAGAGGGAAACTAGGGGAAAACGACAAAGAAACTTTTTAAGGAAAAGCTACCGAATTCGACTAAGAAACGGCTTTTTAAACGGAAAAAAGCTTCTGAATCTTACCTTTTTTTAACGCTATGAATGGAAAATTTTGGCGGCCATCTTGATCGGAAAATGGAACATTTGCGTTCCACGGTTTCCTTTTTAATAGAACGGATGATCAAAACCCAATGGGACGTCTGGTGCCATTCTCCGGTTTGCTGAATGGCGGCCATCTTGTTTTAATGTTCTAAGGTTGCCATGGTTTTGTTGACAATAGAACTGATGACGTCATTTTTGAGTGAAAAGACCAATGGGACGTCAAGTGCCATACTGCGGTTTACAGAATGGGGATTCTTAATTCGGGGATAGAAATCGGCAGCCGTTTTGTTGTTTTGGTTCCAAAACGAACCAATTAGGAATGGGGTGCCACACTCCGAATTACGCTTTATGGGGTTTAATACATACTTTTTTTGCTAAAGGCTTTGAAACGAGCCAATAAAACCGAGGTGCCATACTCCGGTTTACGTTTAATTAGGGATCAATCCACACTTTCGACTAAAGGCTTCCAAATGTGCCAATGAGAATGGAGGTGTCACACTCCGAATAACTTGTCCACTGTGTTTTACTAAAGGCTATGAATCAATTCAATAATAATCCACGTGCCACACTCCGGATTGCACTTTATGGGATCAATTAATGTGTGCTTTTCCACTAAAGGATTTGAAAGGAGCTGATAAGACTGGAGGTGCCACACTGCGGGGTTATTTTTTCACACATTTGGGATTGTTAGCCTTAGGGAATTTCATCCCGTTTTATATTTTAAATATTTATGCGTTAATCGAGCGTTAGTCTCTCCTGTTTCGTGTCTGTTCCTCATATCCCATCCACGTGTCTGTATGTTTGTTTGTTTGTATCTTGAGTTAATATAAAAAAGACTTTCTCTGTCTATATCTTCATTTCACCCCACAAACCGAGGTTTAATTTTAGATCGAAATGAAAAAAAAAAACTGCAATGGCTGCCACTGGTTTGTTTTAACAACCAGATGTTAAACGCAGATTTGTTATTGTTGCAATTAATCACGGAATGAGACCTGGAAAAAAAATGTAAGGGCAATACGATGCAGTTCAGCATCAAACATTTAAACCTCTTCTTGCTTTTAAAAAATTTCTAAAAGTTATTTTTGAATTTCGGTTGACCCGAATTTAAACGAGAAACTTTTATGCTGAATTAAGCTCTTACTTTGCTCCTTAAATTATCTAATTTTTGGGTTTAGCCTTTAGTTTTTGTGATATTCAGTTACATATAATAACTAAAAAAATGCAAAAATCAGGATTTTCTGAGAAAGTTTTATGGTGAAATATGGTTTAGCTGCTGCTTAAAGCTTCATTAAACTCTGGTTAAATCCTCGTTAAACTTGTCAAACAATGGAAAATATGGAATAAAAGTCACAAAGATTGTTTTATGGGAAAGTAGGGCTAATTAATCTCTATGAGTCTATTAAAACAATGAAAAGTTTAAGTAAGTTGTTTGGGAAAACAAGGTATTGATGCTCGTTAAACTCTGGTTAAACCCTCGTTAAATAACCTAAATAATAGACGAGAATGAGCATGCAAAGTTTTGGATAAGGCTCTAGTTAAGTCTTTTAAAATAATGTAAAGTTTAAACTAGTATTTTCTGAGCAAGTTTCATGTCTCGATGCTGCTAAAGCTTCGTTAAACTCTTGTTAAATCCTAGTTAAATCTGTCAAGCAATGAAAAATAGGGAATAGAATTTAATGAGATTGTTTTATGGTGAAATAAGGTATTGATGCTGGTTAAAGCTTCATTTAACTCTGGTTAAACCCTCGTTAAGTAACCTAAATAACAGAAACGAGAATGTACTGAGAAAGTTTTAAATCAGACTATAGTTAAACTCTAGTTAAGTTTACTAACACAATGAAAATGTGAAAATGAAATTTTAATAAATAAAAGTTAAAACCAGTATTTTGGGAGAAAGCTTTGAGAGGTCTTGATTCTGGTTATAACTGGTTAAACTCTTGGTTGTCATGATTACTTTAACCATAATATAAATAATAATACTCCATCATAAGGGCCGGTTGCACCAATAAAGGTTAAATAAAAGGTTAGCTAACCTGAGGTTATATAAAACCACGAGTTAACC